>BPLR01016205.1:0-54528 GCA_021605095.1 Caerostris extrusa | reverse complement strand
TAACAAAATTAACTTTAAATTAACAATTTTCGAGAGTTCTCAGAAATAACGTAAAATCCATCAGAAACATTAATATTTTTAAGTGGTCAACTACCCCTGAGTATCCTTGGGCAAAATATTCATGAATGTAAGTGCAATAGATTTTAAAAGGCGTTGTAACTTAATTTATTTTTGTTCACATTAATCTCGTGGAAAAAAAAAATCGATACCCACGCTTTATCTACAAGACAAACATGTTATAAACTGTATAAAAAGTGAAGCTTTAATCCATTATCAACCTGTAGCGTCTCGAATATTTTGAAAGTCATATTTATTACCTTTCTCCCTAAGCTTCATAATAAGCAGTAAAAGAAAGAAAGAAAAGACTTTAAAAAGATTTCAAAGTAAAAGAGTCTTAAGCTTGTTTGATTACTAGGAGAAGAAAAGCATCCTTGGGATTTTTCATGACATGGTGATATGTATATAGGTTCTCTTTACTTGTTGTTATCACTTTCTGAAAGAAATCTTTTTTTTTTTTTTTTTTGATTTTGTAATCATTCTTTTTCTCTCCCTGGGATTGTTTTCTCATTGAGTAGATTTCTGATGCATATTTTTAACGTTAATGTTTCTTTTGATATATATATAGATTTTTTTTGATATAAATGGTTAAAAAGAATCTCAAAAAGAAACTTTGTATTTCAGTGATTTTGGAAAAAAAAAATATATATTTCGCTCGGTTTCAGTGTTTGCATTCTGCAATGAATGAAAACTGATTGCTCGTAAATATCTATTCTCACATTTAATAAAAGTTGAGGGAAATGGTATTAAAGGCTGTAGAAGAAAGGGGAAATTGAAAAAAAAAGTACAAATAATTTAAATAGTTTTTAAATAATAATTAATAATTTTAATAATAGATAATTTTAAATAATATTTAATAATTTTAATAATAGTTAATTTTAAATAATTTTAGTACAATGCTGGGAAAAACATTTTTTAAAAATTAAAGATATTTTTCTATATAGAAATAAAAAGAAATTTTTAAATAATCCAAATAAGATATATATGTGCGTGTGTCTGTAAGGATACATTTGTGTGATGTGTGGTGTGTGTACAGGATACATTTCTGTAGGTTTGTGTATGTGTGTATAGGTATGTGCGTGTGAGTGTATGTGTGTATATGTGTGCACATGTATATGCTTGTGTACGTATATAGATGTGTGCATGTATCGAATGTATAGGTGTGCTCACGCATGTTTATGTGTGTGGGTGCGTTTGTATGGGTGTGCCTGTTATATGTGTGTAATAACGTTTCGTAATATGACCATGGCAAATGGCTCTTTATTAATATTATTAAACATATAAATTAAGTGCTTGACATGACACTGACTTTTTAATAATAAAAGCGATTAATATGCCGACAAGTCTCTTAACCATTAAAAAAAAATGTAGAAATAACTAAAAAAAAAAATTAAAAAATGAAATTTTTTGCCTATTGAAAAATACAATTGTTATTATATTTAGCAAATTACAAACCTTTAAATTAAAACTTTCATCTGACAATTCTGATTATTAACCACATTATCGATTTTCAAACTATCTTCACATATTAATCACTTCAAATGATTACTGTCTATACATAATTTATAATTTTATAATATACATCAAATTTTTCGTATTTACTTTTACAGTGACAGCAGCTCTTTAAATAAAAAATGTATCCCTTATTAAATAAGAACAGGGTGTAAGTTTCAAAATTTGTTATGACGTTATGTTAACTGGCAAACAAAACGGTCTAAAGAAAGAAAGCATTACTAGTACTTGCTTGAATTATTACAGTAAAAATTAAAAACATGTAACATTTCCTATAATGTCATAATTAATTTAAACATACTGTTTGATTAAAAAAACATTACATTTTATTATACTTCCATGAATTCTTACCAAACATTTAACCGAAATTATTTTTCTATTATTTATTATTTATTATTCAGATTTATTACAGAAAGAATATAGTTGAGATCATCTTAGAGCTTGCAATTTTATTCATTTTAATAATGTTTACGATGCACTAATTGAGGATGGTACCCTCTTTTACTGGAGAACTCTTTCCAAAAAAAAAAAGTCCAAAAGTCAATTATTGGGGATTAAGTGTTTTCCATTTAAAAGATGAGTTCCTCCTACCAGAAAAATACACCTGTTTTATACCAAAGAGCTTTAATCTGAGGCAACGTTTTATAGAGAAAAAAAGTTATTTGATTACAACAACCTTAAATGCAGTTAATTTAGAAGAATAAAAAATAGGATGAAGAATATTAATTAGAATCTTCTACGGAACTCATCTGAATTGCAAATTTGTGTCCTTCTGAAATTCTTCTGGAAAAATTTAGAAGACATGCTCGAGGAGGGTTCACTATCGCTTTTGGGAGTTAAAAAGATTTATTTTTCTTCTAGAAGTCTTGTGGAAAATGGTAGGTAGAAAAGACTTCTAAATATTATGTTGTCAAAGTCTTGTTACTATGGTAAATAATCAAAATGAATAATTTTAATGTAAAACCATAGAAAAATCGGTTGAAATATTTTAGTCGTCTGAAAAGAGAATCTTTTGAAATACGAGATGGTTAAAATAATCACTAAATTATGTTTAAAAATTTTATTTTAGTAATAAATGTTTCAGGAAAATAACTAAAATATTTGGACAGAATTTAGGAGCAATATATTTCAAAAACAAAATTTTAAACAGCTGGTTAATAGTAAAGAGGAAAATTTTAATCTTAGGAGCAGGATATATTTTGTACTCAAATATTGATTATATATGTATTTAAATATTTCATATTATTAAAGCAATATCAATTTTAATATTTTCATAATCATCAATATTTAAATATTTCAATTTATTAAATCAGTGTCAATATATAATGTTTTCATAATTATTTAAATTTTTTCTATTTAAATATATATTCTTTTATGTAATGTATTTGATTTATTTTTTTATAAATTTTGAAATAAACTGCTAAAAGAATGCACAATTATCAAAATTAAATTCATTAAATGTAAATGGTAATTAAAAATAACATTGAGATTCTTCTAAGAAAAATAAAATTTGAGTATTTTATGTTAATAACGTTCTATTTTTTTTTTTTTTTTTTTTTTTTAGAATATTGTGGAAGAAATTTTAAAGGAATATATTTTTATTTTACATGCTTAATAATTTTAAACAGGTGTTTAAAAAATCATGAGTAAAATTTAAGTATCAGGAGAAGTATATATTTATGTATTTAATTATTTAAATATTTCACTTTATTAAATTAATATCAATAAATAATATTTTCATAATCATCAATATCTAAATATCCCTGATATTTAAATATTTATTATTAATATTTTACTTATTCTTTTGTTTGATTAATTTGTTTAACATTTCTATATAAACTGTTGTAAGAATGCTCATTTATGAAAATATAAAGTAATTAAACTTTAAAATATAACAAAAATAATCTTGCTATCATTCTAAGACAATAAAATTTGAGTACTTTATTCTAGTAACATATAAAATTTGAATGAGATTTTTTGTGAAGATTTCAATCATCGATCGGATTAAGATTTCAATCGAAATTTAAGTCCATTTTAAGAGACTGATTCCTTTCGGAAAATCTCAGCCATGTTATATCAAATAATAACACACCATTTTTTTAAAAGCAGCATTTGATTGCAAATTTAAATGCAATTTATATAGAAGAACATAAAAAAGGAAGATGACATTTTGATAAAAACTTTCTATGGATCTGATCTGAATTGTAAATTTGAATCCTTTTAAAACTTTTCTGGAAAACTAAAAAAAGAGATATCGGAAAATTTCAATAGCTTTTCTGGTGAATTTTTTTCACCCAGAAGATTGTCTAGAAGAATATGTATATCGGAGAAGGTTTAAAAGGTGTGTTGTCAGCATCCTTTGCTACGGTAACCACAATCAAAAAGAATAGAAATCAATAGAAATAATACCAGAGAATTTCTTCGAAAATTAAAAACATGTAACATTTTCTTTAATATCATACGAAATTTAAGCATACCATTTGATTAAAAGCAGTAAATTTTAATACTTGTCGAGAATCCTTCGATGCATTTAACCAAAAATTATTTTCCCTTTCCTTTTTATTACGAGATTTATTACAGAAATGGAACATAGTTGAGATCATCTTAAAGCTTGAAATTTTATTCATTTAATAATGTTTACGATGCACTAGTGAAGATGGTTCCCTTTTTTACTGGCGAACTCTGAATCTTTCGATTATTTAAATCCATTTTAAAAAACTGGCTCGTGTTGGGGAAAAAATCAACAATGCTATACCAAATAATCTAACACAATTTGATTAGCCGGTTATTTAATTGCAACTTTAAATGCAATTTATTTAGAACGTAAAAATTGTTGATGGAATTAATAAAACTTTTCTATGGATCTGATCGGAATTGTAAAATTTGTGTCTTTTTATAATTCTTCTGAAAAATTTAAGAGATATTAGGGAAATACAATATCTCTTTTTTGGTGTAAAGATGTTTTTCCAGAATATTGTCTAGAAGAATATGTATGTCGGAGAAGATTTAAAAAGTGTGTTGTCAGCATCCCATTGCTATGGTAACCATAATCAAAAAGGAATAATTTTAGAAGTAATACCGGAAGAATTTTTGAAAATCGGTTGGAATATTTTTTACTTGTACTGGAAGGGAATCTTTTGAAAATATCAGAGTGCTGAGTTTTTCTTAAATATTGCTTTAAGGAAAACTAATGTTTTAGGAAAAAAAACTTAAATATTACGAATTTTTTTTAATATATTTTACAAAGCACGAGAACTAAAAGTTTAGATAAATGAAGACGTGTTTATCATTATGAACACTATTATAATGGGTGTTTTTGTACTTCCAACAAATTTGGAGTGCGCAAAAATTGGACAAAAAAGAATTAAGCGCAGAAAAAATGATTGGCCGACATAGGTACAACACCGCTTGTGATTCACAAAACAAAAACAAAAAAATGGTTACCATAATTTTTCAACATGGCGTGGCTATTTATTATAAATCATTAACCATTAGTTTTGCTTGTTTTTTTTTTTTCATTCCGATAACTTGTGTGTCACTTAACTTTAAACACGATTATTATCGAACTCAGTCTATTGAAACATCAAATCATGTTTTTATTCAAAAAAATTATTGCATGATGGGCAGAACATAGACAAAAATAATGGCCTTTTACAGAAGAATGCACTTAAAGTTGCATTGTTATATTGCTCCTTGTACAGAGGGGCCACTTGTTACTTATGGATTGATTACTAACTAGTTAATAATGGTTTTTATAATTGACTGGTGACGATAGTGACTTGTCACCAATGACTTTTTAGTTTCTAAGTTAAATTTATGGTATTTTTTGGAAAAATACTCATAAATCAGATGAACTGAACGGCTCCAGATGAACTGAAAAAATAATGAAAATTATTTGTAAAGGACTTTCTGCAATAGAGTGAAAAGAAAAGTAGGAATTGATTTAAAACATTTTTATTTTATATTACTTGTTTTTAGTTTCTTATAATAATTTGATGTCATGATTTTTTTCCAACGCCTTTTCAATAACTACAATTTTCAATTGATGAAAATGGTACCATACCATTATTTCACTATGAAATTTCCGTTCTCTTTTATCAGCCCATTCATTTCCAACTATTCCTACATGAGATATCAACTTCAAAACAACAGTCATCCATTTAGAAGCTAGAATATAAAGAGTTATACAGTTGGAGTCAATAATTTTTGATTCCGCGACATTATGTGCAGACAATATATATTTCGATACATAAATACGCCATGTTGCCAATTTTTAAATTTTTATTTATAGTCTTTAAGCACCTGTTTAAAAATTTGTTTTTAGGCTAAAAATATATAGCCTTCAAAATTTCTGTCGAAATATTTTAGTTCTTTTAAAAAACATTTACTACAAAATAAATCTTTGGAACATAATTTAGTGAAATTTAAAACCATTTCATATTTTCAAAAGATTCTCTTTCCATACAAGTAAAAATATTTCAGCCAATATTCCTCTGGTATTCCTTTTGATTACGGTTACCATAGTTACGAGACTTTGATAACATACTATTTAGAAGTATTTTCTACTTACTGTCTTTTACAAGACTCCTAGAAAAAAAAAAAAAACTTTTAACTCCAAAAGTGATAGTGAATCTTCTCCAACATCACTTATAAATTTTTCCAGAAGAATTTTAGAAGGACACAAATTTGCTATTCAGATGAGTTCCGTAGAAGGTTGCAATGGAGATTCCAGCATCCTATTTTTTTATTTTGCTAAATTAACTGCATTTAAGGTTGTTGTAATCAAATAACTTGTTTTCCCTATAAAACGTTGCCTTAGATTAACGCTCTTTGGAATAAAACAGGCGTATTTTTCTGGTAGCAGGAGGGATTCATCTTTATAATGGAAAGCTCTTAATCCCCACTAATTGACTTTTGCAAGATTTGGAGTTCTCAGTAAAAGAGGGTACCATCTTCAATTAGTGCATCGTAAACATTATTAAAATGAATAAAACTGCAAGCTCTAAGATGATTTCAACTATGTTCCATTTCTGTAATAAATATATTAAAAAAAAAGAGATAAGGAAAAATAATTTTAGTTAAATGCTTGGATGGATTCACTACAAGTATAATAAAATTTAATGTTTTTAATCAAACGGTATGTTTAAATTAGTTATGACATCAAAGGAAAAGTTATATGTTTTTTTTAATTTTTACTGTAATAATTGACGGCAGAAGTAATATTTTACTCCTGTAAAGTTTTTTAACATTATAGAACGTTATAATAAATTTTGTTTAAGTATCAAAAGTATAAGCTACTGTTATTATTAAACATTAAAAGCTGATGTTATTATTAAGATTACTATTATTATTACTAAGCATCAAAATCTGCTGTTATTATTAAGGTTTTACTCAGTATTATTAAGCATCAAATGTTATTATTATTATTAAGTTACTACTGTTATTATTAAACATCAAAAGCTACTATTATTATTAAGCATTAAAAGCTACTATTATTATTAAACATCAAAATGCTATTGTTATTATATTACTATTATTACTAAAATGTTATTATTAAATATTACTACTGTTATTATTAAACATCAAAAGCTACTATTATTATTAAGCATTAAAAGCTACTATTATTATTAAACATCAAAAGCTACTGTTATTAGTATTACTTAAGTTAAATGCTATTATTATTATTAAATGCTATTGTTGTTATTAAACATTACTATTATTATTAAGCATTAAAAGCTACTATTATTATTAAGCATTAAAATACCATTATTATTAAACATCAAAAGCTGCTGTTATTATTAGTATTACTATTATTAAGCATCAAATGCTATTGTTATTTAACAATGACTACATATTATTAAGCATCAAATGTATTGTTATAATTAAGTATGAAAAATATTATTCAGGTAAATGACTATTGTTGTTATCATAAATTACTACTTTTGTTATTATTAATCAACAAAAAACATTTCACTATTAAGTATTACTACTGTTATTATTAATCATCAAAAATTGTGGTGAGTGGTTCTGTTACTATTATTTTGAATGTGTTTTAATTATAATCACCCATAAATTGTATAGTAATGTTGAAACTATTATTTCAAATGCTATTATTAATTTTAAACTAATATCTAATTTTTATTGAGCATCAAATGCTATTTTATTATTAAGTATTACTAATGTTTATTATTATTAAGTCAAAAGCTACTGTTACTATTAATATTACTACTGTTATTATTAAGATCAAAATCTACTGTTATTTAACAAGGGATACATTTTATGGGAAGAGCTAATTCACTAACAGTAATTAAAAATTTCTTCTTTAGGCGTTTGAATATTGGTTGTTAGCATAAATTAACAATAATCTAGGTCATTTGATTAATCATTAAATAAACTTTTCCCATTTTTTCCAAGAGTCTTCAGTCCAAATTTGAACTTATTGTTTTAATGGTTTTTTTTACAGTATTTTGAATGTGGGAACTTTAATTATAATCACCCTATATATTAAAAATATACAATGATATGCTGAAACTATTATTTATATGCTGATTATGCAACCTTTAAAGAAATGCCTAATTTTTTTTTTCATGCAAGTCCGAGTAGTGAGATTTAATAAAAATGTTATAAATAAAATAAAAATAACATTTAAAAATCTTATTATCAGGTAAAATTTTTGGTTTTCAGTTATGTTTAATAAAATAAAACTGAATAATCTTGAATATTTAATTAAATTATTATTAAATAACTACTTAATTAATTCACAAACATATGTAGATCCAAACCTAACAGGTGGGCTGAAACGTTGAATCTTAACAAATAGATGGCGCTTTAGCATTAAATTAATATTATATTTTGATTTTAGCCCTAACGTTCAAAAAACACGTGTATAAAAATTTTATTCACAAAGATATGTTGATCCAAACCTACAGCAATATTTGAAACAAATTTTGTTAATCTGAAAAATTGGATAAAAAGGAATCACGGTGGTCAATGAAGCATTGCTCTATGGAGAAATAAAATTATTGAAGCCAAAGATTCTGAATATTTTTTTCTTTCCACCTGGCAAAATCAACCGTAGAGAAGTGGTTTGCTAAATTTAAACGAGGCGAAATGACCACTTCCGAGGACGATGGGGCGCAGTGGACGCCCTAATGAAGCTGTTAGCCACGGAAACATCAACAAAGTCCGTAAAATAATTTCTGACCGGACCTAAAGTTTAAGTTGATTGAACCACTGACAAAGATAACAAAGGCAACGTGTTGGACTCGAACCCGAATATTTGGAGCGCCAGCCACTCTGTTGAAATTCAGTGCCGCAGATTCTGAATCACAATAGAATAATATTATAGTTGCTTCTAAGCAGTGTTTTTTCGTGACAAGTTTAGATACAAATCAGTTAATCTTATATTTTGTTATAGGGTCCTGAAAGGCCGAGTGATTTGAAGCATGGCTCCTGACGCTCGATACCTCAGGTTTCGATTCGAGTCAGCCGAGTGGACTCCACGTGATGACTTGTAGCGTGGATCCCCTTTAAACGATAAAAATCCCTGGCAAGGATATGATCAATATTTTGCGGGGGGTATTGTATAATATTCAGTGACTATCTTCAAGCTAAACTGCGACTATTACGTAGTGTTAAGTGACCGTAATGCGAAATCGTAGAAAAACGACCTCATTTGAAGACATCATCAAAACAATGGACCGTGTTTTGCCAATCAAGGAAAACGATGAAAAATTGCATGAATTGGGCTTCGAATTGTTTCCGCATCCAATGAGTTTTTATTCACAAACACTGGCCCCCACGACTTTTTCTTGTTCTCAAATTATGTCAATTTGTAGCTGATCTGCTGACTATCTGGACAGAATTCATGTACGCGACGATGAAGAGGTAATCGCCGAAACTGAAGCCTATTCCGAGGCCATACAAAACATAATAATATAAAAATGGTATCGAAAAATTATACGACAGTTATAATCGTTGTTTCGCCCTCGAAGGCAACTATATTAAATAATAAAATCAAATTCTATCAAAAAAATTTTTTCTATGCTAGCCTATGAAGTTTTCAGCCCAACTGGTACAACAATATCTGACAGCCAAATTATTTAAGTTTGGAAACTGACCTGCTGAAAGGATCACGGGGTCTAGTGTTCATATACTCTATCCGATAGAGTTGCAAACTAAAGATCCGTGAAATAATATGAATAATATTTAAAAGGATCTTACATTCCAGGAAATAATTTTTTTAATAATTTTCATGTCCGGGTTCTGGCGAAATCAAAAGTTTCCAGCCGCGTCTGAAGGCAGCGTACTATTGGATTGAAATTTTTACACATACTCCACAAAAGCTTGAGCCCTATGTTTCAAAAAGAACCCACAAGCCTTTTTCCCTTTACTCGCAAGATTTCGTGATTTGCTGTTGTCGAAGAACTATAATCACACAAATTTAATTAATGTTGTAACAAATTAAACATTTGCAAATTTCATTGAACATAAAAAATTATTCCGAACCAAAAATAGCTCGAAGACATTTTATACCCATAGTTATTTTCAATTATCAACACCCATAATAGCAACTCAATCGTTTTAAACATCAGCAATGAAATCCTTGTGTTCTAATTTAACTTCAGATTTATAGCTCTCGTTAAACTCTAGTTTACTAATTACACTATTTCCAAGTCATTTGTAATAGATTTATGGGACAGAGCTCTGAAAATCTATCTTACTAATTGGAAAATACATCCTTTACGAAATTTGTGTCATTAGATACATAATTTCATCCTGGTTATCATCTGAAGGAAATATTATTCCATTAGAATAAGATAATTAATTTAGTATATTACTTACAGAATTTTCTGAAATATTTAAGACATTATAAGATAGTGATTGCAATCAATAATACCTCTATATTTATATTTACAGTTTAATATATAAATAATTATAAATATCAGATTTAGAGAACCTTTGGTTCCACAGGAAAATTTTCATTTATGAGGGTACTCTACTAGTGGTTTGAAACTAGTGGTGGCAACAGTACTCAGTTTCAATTACACTGTTGATGTCTGCTAATATTCAATGAATTTAGATATAAAGACTCTGTGGTGATTGTGACAACGATTGTAAAATCATCACACCTGGATTGTCAAAATTTACTTGAGGGGAATTTTACTGGTTTTTTTCCATATGACACTAAAATTTTGTACAATTACTTTTTAAAACTCCTATTCCGATGCAATGTCTTTTTCCCATCACCTATTTAAGTGATTATACTGTCAACAACAGAAACACAATAATCCAAATAATTTAAACATATAAGCATTCACGCTTTAAAAAAAATACCCAAAAGTCTTTAAGCATCTATATAATCAATTGGATAAAATATTTAAGGGGTAAAATATTTTTTATTATGTTTATAGACAAATGATTTATTCAAAAAAGAATTTATTCATATATTAATGTAGATATTGTCCATCGTAATGAAAATTGAAATCCATGTAGGTGAACCAATCGTTTCATGTTGCATAAACTCAGGTAAGATGGAACAAAGTCACAAAAGGATGGTATCTGGGAAACTTGAGAATTCCTCCTCACATCTTCGATCTCATCAAAGATGATTGCGACTGATGGACTTATCGTTTTTTTATTCCCACCACAAAAATGGTGGGTGGGCTTGGCTATATCTGCCGTATTTCTAACACTCACTTAATTGGAAAATTAATTTCGCAACTCATCAGGTCACTTCGGTAAAGATGATTTATTAATGAATATTTTATTTAACATATTTTCTGTATACTTAACAAGAATTTTGTGATTTTTAATAGAGTAAGTTAATTCTTGAATCCCCTGGATTTAATTTATTGTACAACATATAAGCCCTTTATCGTTTCGTGAACAATCTAACGTATGACGGAAACTTTCAAATCGAGGCTGTTCCTCTGACATCGTGAGGATGCAATATGGTGCTCATCTATTTCTGAGGTGTTATTTTAAACGTTTCTTATCACAACAGTTGGATGACAGAAATATTTTCATTTCACGTTTCCGTGGCCACCAAGGTCGAGTGGATTTTGGCTGTGGGGTTACCTGAAGTTAAAGTGTATGCCATTAATCAGCAAATTACATTTGATTTCAAAGATGTCATCAGACGTCAGGTTCAATAGATTCCTCTTGCCATGGTACATGCTCAACGCTACACATCATCTGCCCGCATACATCATGTAGGAAGGAGATCACATGGAGACTTTTATGAAACACATTAAAATATTTTCCTTTTCTGTTGCTTATTAGTTTTCAATTTCCATCTTAGTTTGTCTAGAGCCGGCAATTGTCGTGATGCAGGTACCGTTAAAATGCTATTTTCAATTTTCTACTAAGAAAATCCCTTTCCAATAAAAAAAGTAAGTATTGCTGTTTGAAGAAAGTTTCAGAAATCATGTCACTGTGTAGGTGTTTATCTGTTGTTTTTCATGGGATTCTTGAGTGCATACCTCAAAAATAGATTAAATCAAAACTTCATTCAGTTTCTGATTGGATGATATGGTAGCTATCGACTCATATATCGACAAAAGTTTTTAAATCCCCCTGTTTAATAAATCAGTTCGTTATTTCACTTGTCTTTTAAGGAAAACAAATTCTATCAGGCAATGTCTATTGTGCTGTTTGTTATTCGAAAACCATCAATCGTATAGGATCTTAACGATATGTAGACCAATAAATTACACATTCAGCCCATTACTTCTGTGCATTGAATTGTTCAAATTAAGAACCAAACGAATTCACTTGTTTTTTCAACAGTTTCTCCTGGGTAAAGAATTTATTTTACGGGCCATCCCATCTATCGGATGTGACAAATATTTTTCTTCACGGTGGCAGAATTACGCCCCCTTTTTACTACCCCGTAAAAGCTGCCCCATTACACCGGTAAATAGAGTTGCACCCCCTCTCCTGTTTTCGAATATAAAAGAAACTCGGGGTGAAAATTTACCCTGGGTAAAGACAGGGTAGTTCTAAATGTCTTTTGGTTGAATTTACGCCGCTCAAGAACAGGCGTTGGTGTAAATTGATTAATCTTGAACGAAATTGCTTGTCTTCAGATGAGGAATTTTTCTGGAGAGAGCTGTAGGAAACGGTTGATGAGTTTAAGAATATGGTTGTAGGTCTTGATCATTAATATAGCTTGGAACTGAATTCTTCTAATGTTTTTCTTATTAGTATCTAACAAGATAGAAGATTACGTCTTGATGTGATTGGTGGGCAGGTTTTAGTCTTATGCTGACTGATACTTGTAAAGTTAAATTTGCTGTTTGGTAAACGCAAATCGTGCACGAGTGCATATCATTTGGGAACGCGAAGTCAACTTTGACCAATCAGATTAGCGATTGAGAGTCATTGACAGTTGAATAAAGGAATCATTACTGCCAATTAATCTCGATAGCTAATCTGATCTGATTCGTCGAAGTTGATGTCAAGTTAACTTCGTATTGCCAGTTTAAATGCACCCTAAATAAAAATCAGGATTTAACACGAAATATTTTTTGGCGTAAGAATTTAGTAATTTGACTTCTTTATTTAAATTAATTATTTCATTAGCTCATAATAAAAAAAATAACATAGTTTTGATTATTAAATATACTTACCTGCTCGAATCTTGGCTCAGTTGGTTACAGGTACAGGATGACAGGGCCCCCATGATTTTTAAAACATGATTTTAAACACCTGTTTCAAATTTTATTTTTTGGCTAAAAATATATCGCTTTCAAAATTTCTGTCGAAGTATTTTTGTTCTTTTTCCTAAGACATTTGTTACTAAAATAAATCTTTGGAACATAATTTAATGAAATTTAAACTGTCTCATTTTCAAAGATTCTCTTTCCATACAAGTAAAAATATTTCAACCGATATTTCTCTGGTATTCCTTTTGATTGCTGTTGCCATAGTAATTAACGGGACTTTGACAAATATACTAGTAGAAGAGTTTTCTACCTACGATCTTCTACAAGACTTCTAGAAAAAGAAAAAAAAATCTTTTAACTCTAAAAGCAATAGTGAATCTTCTTCAACATCTCTTCTTCTCAATTTTTCCAGAAAGAATTTTAGAAGGACACAAATTTGCAATTCATATGAGTTTCGTAGAATATTGTGATGGAGATCCATCATCCTATTTTTTTATTCTGCTAAATTAACTGCATTTAATGTTGTTGCAATCAAATAACTTGTTTTTCCTATAAAACGTTGCCTTAAATTAACGCTCTTTGGAATAAAACAGGCGTATTTTCTGGTAGCAGGAGGGATTCATCTTTTAAATGGGAAGCACTTAATCCCCACTAATTGACTTTGCAAGATTCGAGTTCTCCAGTAAAAGAGTACCCTCCTCAATTAGTGCATCGTAACATTAAACATGAATAAAACTGCAAGCTTTAAAATGATGATACTATGTTCCATTTCTGTAATAAATAAAAGATATAAGGAAAAATAATTTTAGTTAATTGCTTGGAATTATTCATGACAAATATAATAAATTTAATGTTTTTAAGCAAATGGTATGTTTAATTTAGTTATGGCATTAAAGGCAAAGTTATATGTTTTTTTTTAATTTTTACTGTAATAATTGACGGGTAGAAGTAATATTTTCTTCCTGTGTTTTATGATTATTATTAAGTGTTGCTACTGTTATTATTAAATTCAAAAGCAACTATTATTATTAAGCATTAAGCTACTATTATTATTAAGTATGACTACGGTTATCCTTAAGCATCAAATGCTATTGTTATTATTAAGTATTATTAATGTTTATTATTAAGCATCAAATGCTATTGTTATTATTAAGCATTACTAATGTTTATTATTAAGCATCAAAATGCTATTGTTATTATTAAGCATTACTAATGTTTATTATTAAGCACAAATGCTATTGTTATTATTAAGGGTATTACTAATGTTTATTATTAAGCATCAAATGCTATTGTATTATTAAGTATTACTAATGTTTATTATTTTTAGCATCAAATGTTATTGTTATTATTAAAAGTATTACTACTGTTTATTATTTTTAGCATCAAATGCTATTGTTATTATTAAGTATTACTAATGTTTATTATTAAGCATCAAATGCTATTGTTATTATTAAGTATTACTAATGTTTATTATTTTTAGCATCAAAAACTACTGTTATTATTAGGATTACTATTGCTATTATTAAACTTCAAAATCAGCTGTTATTATTAGATTTTACTATGTTATTATTAAGCATCACATGTTATTATTATTATTAAGTGTTGCTACTGTTATTATTAAACATCCAAATCTACTGTTTATTATTGCACCTTTGTTATTATTAAATTACTTTATTATTATTCTTAATCAAGCTACTATTATTATTATGTAATTATTATTACTACTGTTATTATTGAGCAACAAAAGCTACGAGGGATACATTTTATGTGAAGAGCTAATGTCACTGTAACAGTAATAAAAAAATTTCTTCTTCACTCATTTGACTATTAGATTGTTAGCATGCCTAAATTACCAATAATTAGGTCATTTGATTAATCTTTAAAAAAATTTTCCCTTCTTCAAGTATCTTCAGTCCAAATTCGAACTCATTGAAGATTGATTCTTTTTTTTTACAGTATTTTGAAGTGAGACTTTAATTATAATCAACCTATATATTAAAAAAATATAGTATGGTGAAAATATTATTTATAGGCTGTTTATGCAATTTTTAAACAAATAACTAATTTGGAAAAACGACTGATTATGAAGTGGGAAATTTAAAAAATATAAAAATAAACCAAAAGTACAAAACGTAGTTTTTATTGTTAATAAGCATTTTTTAAAGGTTCAGTCGCTTACGTTATGTATAAAATAAATCTAAATAACTTAAATCATTTAATTCTAAATAATTATTAATTAAACAATATTTAATTAATGTGGCTTTGAAATTTGTACTTTTTTTTTTATCAAGTCATCTATGTTAGAATAAGTCTTTGAAGAAGGTTATAAAAATTAGATGTATTAGGTTTATATCAGTTAATCTTATCTTTTGATTTTATTATGTTCATATTAGAAAACTGTTGTTCACAAGCATGTGTTGATCCAAACCTACAACAATATCTGACAGGCAAGCTATGTAAATTTGGATGCTGATCTGCGTGTAGTGTTCATGCATTCTATCGAATACTAAGTTGCAAGCTAAAGATCCATAACATTATAATATGGATATTATACTTGTTCTGGAATTTTTCATGACAAGTTTAGGTACAAATCAGTTAATCTTATATTTTTGATATTAGGGGCCTGATGGCCGATTGGCTAAGGTTTCGGTTTCGAGTCCCGGCGGTGCCATGGATGTTTGTAGTGGTTCGTAATCCATTTTAAATCGTAGGTCAAGGTCTAACATAATCGTTGAGCGTTGCGTGAGGGGGGATTGTTACTACGTGTTCGTAGCTTATCTTCAAGCTACCCCTTGAGTAGTGCTAAGTGAGTAAAGTCGGTGCAGCTTGCCTTAAGGCATCAAAGAGAACTGTCTAAGTGTTTGGCAGCTGTATTAGAAAGAAACAAAAATTAAAAATATTATGCTCAGAACAGAAAACTTTTGTTCATAAACATGTGTTGATCCAAACCTACAACTATATCTGATAGAAAAATTATGTAAATTTGAATGTTGATCTGCTGACCGGATCACGGGTTCTAAGTTTCATGTACTATATTCTATAGGGAGTTGCATGTTAAATATCCACAGTGAAATAAATTAATTAATAGTTAAAGGTCTCTTACCGTCCAGGTAATAATTGTTCTGAATTTTCATGTCAAATTTGTGAAATTCCAAAAATTCCAACAACCAACAATTGACTTTAAATCTCCATACATGCTACACAAGCAGCTTGAACCTCTATAATTCAGAAAACACCAACAAGCCTTGTCCGTTCCCTCCGCTAGTTTGTGCGCATTGCTGTTGTCGGATAATTATACTTATACAATTTTAAATTAATGTTGTAAGAAATTAAACATTTTCCAATTTTATTTCACATCGAAAAAAGATTCAAACCTAAAATAACTCAGAAGACATTTTACGCCCATCATTATTTTCAATTTAAGACGCACTTAATGGCAACTCAATCGTTTTAAACATCAGCAATGAAATCCTTGTGCTCTAAATTAATTTCAGATTTATAGCTGTCGTTAAACTCTAGTTATACTAATTACGCTATATTCAAGGCATTTGTAGTAGATTTATGAGACAGAATGCTGAAAATCTATCTTATTAATTGGAAAATGCATCCTTTACGAAACTTGTATCATTAGATGCACTTTCACTCTGGTTTTCATCTGAAGGAAAGACTATTTTCCATTAGCATAACATGATTAATTTATATTACTTACTAAATTTCCTGAAATATTTAAGATATGATAAGATAGTGAATGCAATCTATAATACTTCTATATTTAAATTTATTGCAGTTAGTTTAATAAATATGTAATTATAAATTTCAGATTTAAAGAACTTTTTGGATAGCACGTTAAGATTTCTATTTATGGGACACTATATTCGTGGTGGGAACAGGGATTCACTGCATTTAGATACGAGAAGACTGAGTGGTGATTGTGTCAATGTGTAAAACCGTCTCGCATCGATTGCCAGGCTGATGGAATTGTATTGGTTTTTCTCATGTACCATTGAAATTCTGTCCAGTTACTTTTAAAACTCCTATTCCAAGGCAATATATTTCTCCATTATTCATTTAAATTACGATACTATCAACAACAACAGAAACCTAATAATCCAAGTAAACCAAACATATAAGCATTCACACTTAAAAAATCCAAAAGCATTAACGCTTCTATAAAGGCGATTGATAAACAAATATTAGACAAAATATTTTTAATTGTATTTAGTGGCAGAGGATATATTTAAAAAAATGATTTATTCATATATTGATATATGTATTGTCCATCTTAATGAAAACTGAAGTCCATGTACATGTTACAAGTATTTCAGGTGGCATAAACTAAGATCGGATGTCTTGATACTACCCACAATTTGAAACAAAGTCTCGAGGGGATAGTATCTGGAAATCAACAACATTCCAACTCATCTTCCAAGATCATCAAAGATAATTCCGTCTGATGGCCTTATCGTTTTTATTCCCAGCATAAAAATGGTAGCTAGTTTGAATTGAGCTTCATTTGTCAGATTTCTAACAAGGTTCTTTTAATTGGAAAATGAATTTCGCAACTCATTAGGCCACTTCGGTAAAGATGACTTATTGCGATATTGTAATAAATAATTTAATTAATATTATGACTTATTGCGATATTGTAATTTAATTTATTTAATTTAATAATTTAAGTTTCTGTATATGGTATTGTGAAGTTTTTGGGTTAATTTTGGTGACAAGGTTTTTTAAAATTTATAATAGGATAAGTTAATTCTTTATCCATTGGGTTTTATTTATTATAGAGCATTAAGTCTCCTGTTCCATTTATCGTTTCGTGAACAATTGGAAGTCTGATGACAACTTTCAAATCAGATGCTGTTTGTAGATTAAATGCATACACTTTAGATTTCAGGTATTCTTATAGAGAAAGGCTCCCTATAACAAAATGTTCTGATAAGAGGATGCAAGATGGTGCTCCTCATTTGTGATGTGTTCTTTTAAACGTTTCTTAACACAACAGTTTGATGACAGAATTACCTCCTGCATTTCCTGTTTCCACCACCCACCCTATCTCATTTCAACAAACTTCTAGCTAAAAATAGTTAGAGAAATTCTGTATGCATTTAATTCCCAAACTACATTCGATTTCAAAATGGCTTCAGTCGTCGTCAAGTTCAATAGATTCCTCTTGACATTATACGTGCTTCAGTGATGTCCACCATCTGCTATATGCAAAGTGTCATCGAGTGTGAAGAAGTTCCCGTGAAAACTTTATGAAACATGTTGTTTTCTGTTTCTTCTCTGTCATTATAAGTTTTCACTTTCTTTCTTAGTAGGCTAGTGGCAGCGAATTTCTTGCAGCAGATACCATTCTAATGCTATTTTTAGTTTTTCACTAATTAAAAAAGGTAGGTGTTGCCTTTGAAATTTTCAAAATCATGTCTCTTTAACCACAAAGGTTAAAGTTTTGTGTGCATACCTCAAAATAGATTAAACCAACATTTCATTCAGTTTCTGTGAATGGTTTAATAACTAATGACTCATATATTGAGAAAGTTTTTATTTTAACCAAATTGTATAATAATCAATTATTTAATTAAATTATTTTTAAGAAAAAAAAATTATCAGAAAATGTCTATCGTACTGTTTGTTATTCGCAAACCATCAGTCGTATACGAGCTTAACGATATGTAGACCAATAAATTACACATTCAGTTCATTACTTCTGTGCATTGAACTGTTAAATCCGACGAACCAAACGAAATTCGCTTGCTTTTTCAACAGTTTCTCCTGGGTGAAGAATTTATTTTACGGGCCATCCCATCCATCGGATGTGACAAATATTTTCTTCACGGTGGCAGAATTACGCCCCTTTTTACTGCCCCGTAAAAGACGCCCCATTACACCGGTAAATAGAGTTGTTGCGCCCTTGCCCCCTTCTCCCTTGTTTTCGAAGTATAAAGAAAATCGGGGTGAAAAATTCACCCTGGGTAAAGTTAGGGTAGTTCTAAATGTCTTTTGGGTTGAATTTACGCCCCTCAAGAACAGGCGTTGGTGTAAATTGATTAATCTTGAACGAAATTGCTTGTCTTCAGATGAGGAATTTTTCTGGACAGAGCTGTAGGAAACGGCTGATGAGTTTAAGAATTTATGGTCGTACGTCTGATCATTATATATAGCTTGGAATTGGATTCCTCTAAAATTTTTATTGTTAGTATCTAACAAGATAGAAGATAACATCGTGGTGTGATTTGAGGACAGGTTGAATTCTTATGCTGACTGATACTTGTAATGCTAGATTTGCGTTTTGCTAAACAGCTTTCCGAGGTTGTAAACTAATAGTGCATATCCATTGGCAGCAAGACGCTAAGGCAACGTCAGCTTTGACGAATCAGATTAGCGATTGAGAAAGATTGTCGAATGAATGAATCATTACTGTCAATTATTCTCGATGGCTAATCTGATTCGTTGAAGTTGATGTCGCCTTAGCTTCGCGTTGCCATTGTTTCACATCATTATATATAGCGTGGATTGAATTGCCCTAATAGGTTTCTTATTAATATCTAGCCAGATAGAAAATTATGTCTTGGAGTCAGTTGTGGCAAAGTTTTAATCTTAGATCGACTGATATGTGAAAAGTTAGATTTGCTTTGTGTCAAACAGCTTTCCGAGATTGTAGACTATGTGTAGATAGTAGATTATGTGTCGATTGTAGATTGTAGACTATGAGTGCATATTCATTGGCAACCCGAAGCTAACTCGACGTCAACTTTGGCGAATCGGATTAGCGATCGAGAATAATTGACAGTAAAATGAATGAATCATCCAATCATTCTAGATCGCTAATCTAATTCGTTGATGTTGACGTTGCATTAGCTTCGTATAGTCATTGTTCGCGTCATTATATATAGCTTGGATATATCCCCCTAATATTAATAAGTCAATATTTAATTCCTGAATAATAAGTCACTTTTTTTAAGAAAAAAATTCTAACAGGAAATGTTTGTTATTCGCAAGCCATCAGTCGTATAAGATCTTAACGATATGTAGACCAATAAATCTCACATTCAGTCCATTACTTCTGTGTATTGGACTGTTCAATCCGACGAACCAAACGAAATTCGCTTGCTTTTTCAACAGTTTCTCTTGGATGAAGAATTTATTTTACGGGCCATCCCATCTATTGGATGGGACAAATATTTTCTTCCCGGTGGCAGAATTACACCCCTTTTTACTGCCCCGTAAAAGCCACCCCATTACACCGGTAAATAGAGTTGCGCCCCTCTCCCTGTTTTCGAAGTATAAAGAAACTCGGGGTGAAAAATTTACCCCGGGTAAAGACAGGGTAGTTCTAAATGTCTTTTGCTGAATTTACGCCCCTCAAGAACAGGCGTTGGTGTAAATTGATTAATCTTGAACGAAATTGCTTGTCTTCAGTTGAGGAATTTTTCTGGAGAGAGCTGTAGGAAGCAGTTGATGAGTTTAAGAATTTATGGTCGTAGGACTGATCATTATATATATAGCTTGGAACTGAATTCCTGAACTGAATGTTTTTCTTATTAGTACGTAACCAGATAAAATATAACATCTTGATGTGATTTGTGGAAAACTTTTAGACTTTACTTCTTAGACTGGACTTGTAAAGTTAGATTTGCATTTTTCCAAACAGCTTTCCGAGATTGTAGACTAAGAATGCTATTCATTGGCAATGTGGCGTCAACTTTGGTGAATCAGATTAGCGATCGAGAACGATTGACAGTAGAACGAAAGAATCATTATTGTCAGTCATTCTCGATGGGCTAATCTGATTCGAAGTTAGCATTGCATTAGCTTCTCTTTGACATTGTTCGCGTCATTATATATATCTTGGACTAAATTCCCTAATATTTTTTATTAGTATTTAATCAGGTAGTAGATTTCTTAATCTTAGTGACATTTGTGGGCAAGTTTAATTCTTAGGCTGATAGTTACTTGTAAAGTTAGATTAGAGACATTAAACCGAAGCTAACTTTGGCGAATCAGATTAGCGATCGAGGATGATTGACAGTAGAATGAAAGAATCGTCACTGTCAGTCATTCTCCATGGTTAATCTGATTCATCGAAGATTGCGTCGCGTTAGGTTCGCGTTATTGTATAGAGCATGGATTGAATTCTTGCTAATATTTTTCTTATTAGCAACTAACCAGATAGAAGATACGACTTAGAGTGATTTGCGGACAGGTTTTAATCTTATGCCCACTGATACTTGTAAAGTTATATTTGCTTTTTGCTAAACAACTTTCAAATATTGTAAATTAAGAGTGCATATCCATTGGCAATGCGAAGCTAACGCGACGTCAATTTCGACGAATCAGATTAGAGATTGAGAACGATTGCCAAATTAATAAATTACTTTTGTTAAACAGCTGTAATTATTCTTGATAGCTAATCTGATTCGTCGTTGTTGACATCGCTTTAACTTCGCGTTGCCCTTGTCCGCGTCGTTATATATATCATTGTTCGCGTCATGAATACTCAATTTCTAATATTTTTATTACTATCTAACTAGATAGAAGATTACGTCTTAGTGTTATTTGTGAGCAGGTTTAAGTCTTAAGTTGACGTATATTTGTAAAGTAAGATTCATTTTCCTAAACAGCTTTCCGAAATTGTAGATTAAAACTTTCCATTGGCATATTCATTGCAAAATACGAATCGTTAGCGATTGACAACGATTGACATTTGAATGAATGAATCCTTACGAATCAGATTAAAATAGATTTGTCGATGTTGACAGTGACCATTGTTCACATTATATAAATACCCCTAATATTTTTTCAATTATTCTCGATGGCTAATCTGATGATTTGCCGAAGTTGACGTCGCTTTTGCCAGCTTTGCGTCTTCAATTGAAATGAACACTAAGGTAACAAAAAAAAAAACGTAGTGATTTAACTTGAGATATTTTTGGACTTCTTTATTTAAATTACTTATTCAATTAGCTCATAAAAGAAAAATAATTAAATACCTTTCAAAAATCTGAATATAGTTTTTAATTATTGAAAATTATTACCATGGAAAAGAATTTCGTTTTTTACTCTTCCGAAGTAACATCAAATTCTGGGGAATAGATTCTTATTTTCCCATATACAGTTGCAATCGTGAAAAAATTTAATAGATTTTTATTATTATTATTTAGCTTATCTGTTAAATGTTTATTTAAAAATATTTATAAAGTAGTATCTTTTTCCTGTCATTCTGGAGATAAAATATGTCTCAGAAATAATTCTGTGAAATAATAATAAGAAAATATTAAAAAATAAGAACTAAATCGCAAAAAAAAAGTTTTTAAATCAGATAGGTAGAAATTTATACGTTTTAAAAAATCAACAACGACTTACTAAAGCTGCTTAAATGAAGAAAATGTATGTATTCTTAGGTTTTATTTTTAGCAAAAACATACTGGCTTACGGAATATTTTTTTGGGTTTTTCCCATGGAACACAAATAATAGTGCTTTTCTTTTGAGAAATTTACTCAGAAACCGATATACCATTTCATCTTTTTTCTGGAGGTAAAGGATCTCTCGGAAACATTGTTGTGAAGTAAATTTAAATGTAGAAAATACTATACAATACTTTACAAGCACTAAAATTTAAATAAAACATTTATTAAAACAAAATATTTATAGTAAAAAAAAAAAAAAGGAGAAATTAAAAAATAATATTTGTACACATTATAATTCAAATAATATTTATATGTATAATTATTATTTATAATAATATTTATATTTAAATAATATTAATATTTAATTTTTTTCGTTTTTTTCAGGTGGCAAACAATGTCTCGGAAACATTGTTGTGAAGTAAATTAAAATGTAGAAAAACTAGACAATGAAAGCACTAAAGTTTAAATAAAACTTTATTAAAATAAAATATTTATAATATAAAAATGGAATTTAAGTAATAATAACTATACACATTATAAATAATTATTATACACATAAATATTATTTAATTTACAATAATATTTATATTTATATTTATTCATGTTTTTTCTGGAGGTAAAGCATGTCTCGGAAACTTTGTTGTGTTGTAACTTTAAATGCAAGAAAAATTTGACAATGAAAGCACTAAAATTTAAATAAAATATTCATAGTAAAAAAATAGAATTTAAAACATAATATTTATATATCTTGTAAATTAATACCCTTACGAACTTTTGTATTTTATTCCTTTTACATTTAAATAGCATAGTAAAGCTTCATTTAGTTAGTGTAATATCTAAAACAACACTCTGTACGTGTCGATAAATCACAATTATAGTTATGCTTTAATTCCTATACAAAGTATATGCATGTATTTAATCTTTCTATCATCCAACAATGCATATTTTTAGAAATAATGAACATCACATAGGAAATACACATATCTGGATATAATAAATATTCTTCTATTTTTCTTCATATTCTTGATTTATACTTACAGACTATTCGTCAACATGATATGTCTGAATCCAGGCTATTTATACTCATTTCCTGTGTTCCAAACGGGAAAGAAAATTGGGCTTTCAGAATAGAAAAATATGAATAGAAGCATATTTCGGTCTTTCTTTTCTTATGATTTGTCTGCTGTGCATCTGTTGCTAAAGACAAATGACATTTCCAGTTATTTGTCTCATGTCAGAAATGTGAGGGTTTTTTTTTTCATGGTCAATTCGTGCGTTGTTGAAGATTGAAAGAAAAGAACTAAATTATCATATAACACTTGAAAACAAATGTTTGCAATGGAGATAATTTTGCTTTGAAAAATAACTTTGTTATACATTAAATTAAACATGATTTGCAAATTATATTAATTAAAAGTAGTCATTGCAATTTTGGGGAGATGAATAATAAAAAAGGACAGTAGAAAGTTTCAAATGGCTCTAGTTAAAAAAATGGTGGTAGTCTGTTGCCTCAGTTTTTTTGATATATACACTCAAGAGCCAAAACATTATGACCACCCCTACATTTTGCAATGAACTCGCCTGGATGACGTGGAAGGCACGTGATCAGGTGGAAGTGGTATTTAACTGGTATTAAGTGGTGGTATTAATCCATGCCAAGGCGGGTTGAAGCTATATTGCGCGCCAAAGGTGGGTCAACTCGTTAGTGATAGGTGGTCATAATGTTTGGCTCTTGAGTGTATGTAAAAAATAAAATATAGAATAAGTAAATGTATGTAAAATAACTTACAAATTAAAATAATTTATAATTTATATAGCAACATTTATGAAAGAAATGTATTAAAATAATGTCTCATTTAATAAAAAAATAGGAAATTGTATAATATTAATATATATATTACATACATGAAAATCTGAGAAATAAAGATTCAGAAACGTTTTGCCAATACATATATTAAAAGATTTATTGATGCTACCGAGTAAAGTTTTTCTTTTTTTTTTTCTAATGCAGCTGGCAAACACAGACACCTTGGTGTTGGATGCCTTAAGGCGGTGCTGCGCAGACGTACTCACTTTGCATTACCCAGGGGCGCGTGTAACTTGAAGATAAGCCACGGAGTAACAATGCCCCCGCGACGCTCTACGATCCTATTAGGACCGGGACCTGACTTTTAAAGTGGACTCCGAACCACTACAAACAACCATGGCACCGCCGGGACTCGACCAGAAAACCTGTAAGGTTTGAGCGCCCGATCGCTAGCCACTCGGCCATTCAGGCCCCTACCGAGTAAGTCTTGGACCATAATTCGTCTTTAGAAGAGGACGTAAGTTGGCTGTCGACACTATGTTCTGCCTTGGCTCTACAAATAAAAATACACTAGTTGTTAGTTTGCGATGTTTTGTGTGAAAAGAAAAGATTTCCGGAATTTTGCATTTTAGTTGGAGTTTTAAGTTATAATATAACTTGCATATTAAAATAATTTTAAATTTATATAACAAAATTTATGAAAAGAAATGTATTAAAATATCTATCTCATATGTTGAAAATTATGAAATGATTAATTATTATTGTATATTACATATACATGAAAGATCTGAAAAAGTAAGATTCTGAAACGTTTTGTCAATACATATTTTTAAAGTTTTATAGCTGATATAGAGTAAAATCTTTGGCCTAATTCATCTTCAGGAGATGACACTATTTCCTGCCTCGGATCTAAAAAATAAAATATGTGATAGTTCTTAGTTGTACGCGGTGTTTTGTGTGAGAAAAAAAATTATTGCTGAGAATTTGCTTTTTAGTTAGGCACATTATATTTTTTAGAGCTTTGATTGAGAGTAAGTGCATTATCTCTGCTAATAAATTGTGCCTTATATGTCACATCAAAATGTGCATCACCCTTTAGTGAAAAATAGATCACATTCATTTCGATGCAAAACTAGAAATCAGGACTAGCTTTGAGCACCACATGTATGCTGAAATTTTCTTCGAGAAAATGTTCAATGAGTCTGCGAGGCAAAAAGAAAATGACAATGTCCTTTGCTAACCTATTATATGGATTGAACAAAGTAATCAAATAAATTACTTCTATTTTTGCATGGTCTAACCTTTTCGTGAAAGAATCCCAAGAAAAATTAGAAAGTGCAGTACTCGAATATATCATGTACAGGGGTGGTTACAATTAAAACTTCCTTTATAAACAGTATCATTCAACTAAAACTGATGAATTGATTGTAACCGCATTTGTTATATAGGCTATACACAAGATGAGCTCAAGGAATTTCGAAAAAAATAATAATTCAAAAATGTCCACCAGGTAGCTATTTTCATCGGAAAACATGACTTTATCAAAATAAACGACCAACACGGAATTCAGAGACAATTTGAAATATTTATTAACTGTTTTTGATCACCTTGTCATCGAGCCATACTGAATAAAGTTAAGAAAAATAAATAACAATACGTTTCTTCAGGAGCAGACAAAAATATCCCAAGAGAAGCAGTTTTAAACCCAGTACAGTCTTCAACAACAGATAGAGAGTTTTTGCATACCGCATTTTTTATAATATAGTATTTTTTCCTCCCTAGCGCGCATGCTCTTAGGAAATTACGCATGCGTATCTGTAATAACGTTTCCCATGAGCATGCGCGCTAGGAAGAAAATACGGTATGCATTAATTGAGCAGTTGTCATGCTTTGCACGTGAAGTGTAATGAAGTTTTTTCAGTCATCCAACTTCACAATATCTCCAAGATAACCCGGATTTTAAAGAGATATTTAGATAAGTTTTCTTTTTTAACAGCAGCAATTTCTTCAGACGAAAAAAATGGCCAGATTAATGTCGCTGTAAATACACACAGACATTCAGTTTTGGAGATTGTAAGGAATTTCATTGTGCATCAGCATATTTTTCTTAGCCCAAATGCAACAATTCTGTGAGTTGACTGTCGATTCAGCCTCATAGCTCTCCAAAATATTCCACGGTCATGACAAATCGTCGGCCATTCTTCTAAAAATCGAGCTGTGAATTCGAGTCGTTGAGGGTTGTTCTTATCAAGCATTTGATGAAGTAATGGATCTTATACGGAAAAAATGCATTATGTTTCCGATCACTTCAAGGACGATGTGTTACTGCCCCAAAATTAGATGCATGGGACTGTCCGAACAATAGTTATCTTGACTGCATCAACAATTACCTGTGTGGGATAGTTTACAGCCTCCTAGGTGGAATTCCTAATTTTCCGGTCTATTCAAATATCGCAATCATTTCCCGGATTAATTTCTTTATGCTACTAATTCACGAACTGCAGCAGAAGTAGTGTGCTTGTTTTCGTAAAGCAACTTTAAGTTCAACTAAAAATACCATTTATCATGATAGCGGAAACATTGATATTAAACATGACAACTCATGCAAATGCTTTATATCTAGATCTGTTTTGCGTAACTATTATTTAACTTATATATTAACATATATAAGTTATTATGATAGTAATTTAAGTTATAATTTAAGTGATTATACATTATATATATATTTACTTGCATAACTATTATTTCAACTATTATTTAACTTATTATTATATAACTTATTGCATAATTTTCCTTTCCATTTCTATACACGCATGCACATACCGAGGATGTTTTTCAATTCCTACTATTGTTCACACTCTTCCTAAACATATCTCTTGTTCAAATTTTCAATCGTTCATAAAATACTTTTTATTCTATCACTCCAAGTTCAAATACATTTTTTAACTTGCAGTGGATGACACTGGATGTTAATGCAGTTTTCAAATATTAATCCATTAATTAAATTTAATTAATTATATTTTTTTTTTATTTAAATTGCATGTATCTAATAATAGATGACGCCAGATGTAAAAGGAAAATTACAACTTTATTTGTAAAAGGACTTTTTGCAATATATTGAAAAAAAAAATGTAGGAATTGACTTAATTTTTTTTTTTTTTTTATATTACTTGTTTTTCTGTAGAATCGACGGCTTTTCTCGGTTTTTTATATTTCATTACTTATAAATCTTGTTCTGAATTGTTCAAATTGTTTATATGTTTTGTTTTAGTCATTTATTTTATTAAATTTAACGTTTTCTATGAAATGCTCCATCTAGTGGTCATTTTGAATTAATATTTTTTTTTTCGAAATTAAGCGCATCGCATAGTGCATAGTGAATATACGAAAGTTGGTTTAATCCATTCATTCCTTTTAGTTTGCCTTTAATTATAACCACTGCTTGCTATCAATTCTTCCCATGATGAAGTTCTTCTCATTCGGGAACATCGAAGTGATTTTTCGTTTAACAAGAGGAAGATCAATAAACAATTACATGTGATACTCTGCAGTCTTCACATCTGGTGCGGAATATAAATGACGATACTATATACACTAGACATTCTGTCTCAAGAACTAAATTACACATCGTTAGAGATCAAAGTTGCCTTCCATATTAAGGTAAGGTTATTTGTATATATACGAAAATGGAAATTTACTCAGAAAGATGTCGAAGTAATTTCTTTCCAAATTGTTACGAGCAATTTCTGCCATTTTTATGCAAGCCATGTTATTTTCTGTTCTCGATGGCTTAATGACATAGAACTCCAAAATACATGGTAAAATATCTATTCATAGATCCATCTTAAAACAAGTCTAAGGCAGTATTGCTGCACAACGGAAATCGACTTTCATCCATTTCGATCCGGGTACTCATTTTGAAAAAAAAACATTCGTTGAACTACCTGAAATAAATGCAGTTTTGCATTGGAACCTAGGAGTTGATACAGTTGAATAATGAATACAATAGATGCGGTAGTTAGTTTTGGAAAAAATTCTTGTGAGTTATTTGAAATCTCTTGCTAGAAATTCTAATGCTCTTGTATAATGTAATTGATTTTGATCTCCCTAACACTGTGGTTAAAATCATATGAATTGATTATATTTGCGAACGTTCGTATATTCTTGTATCTGGTGGATATTCTGCTCTAATGTGATATTCTGATAACAATACGATTTTACAGATTTGTATTATTCCATATTACTAATCAATCTTTACTGTTATATTTTCAACAGTTATCACGATTTGTGGCATTATAAAGAGTCAATGTAAATTGTCTTTTCCTTCCACAATAATCAAGACGATTATTTAAAACAATAACAAAAATATTTATTTCGCTTTATTAAAATTAAACTCGAAGAAGAGGCGGTCTAATGGCCAATTGGCTATGCTCTGGCCTTTGATATCATAGGCTTCAGGTTCGAACCTTGGCGATGGAATGGAATTTGTTTGTTGTTCAGAATCCACGTTAAACTGTAGGTCCTTGTCTAATTTGCCTAAAGTGTGCACAAAATGGATCGAGAGACAAAGCTAAACTAAACTAAATAAACTCAGAAAAGACAATACTCCTACCAGCAGAAAGATTATCTTTTTAACTCCCATTATTACATTCATAACTATATTTATGACAACTCTTGTCAAAGAACGATCATAATGTCACAATTTACAAGCCAAAAGCACCATACAAAATAGCCAAAGTCGCCAAATATTACAGGGCATATGAAGACCATTTATACTTAAAATTCAAACTCAGACACGATAATATTCCTTCCAGTACAAAAATTCTATTTTTTAACTCATTATCTACATTCATAACTATACTTATGGCAATTTTTGTCAGAGAAAGATCACCAATGTGCACGTTTACTAGCCAAAAGCACCATACATTAAAATAGCCAAAGTCCCAAATATTACTCAGGGCATATGAAGACCATTTTTAAACTTAAAATTCAAACTATACTTACGACAATTTTTGATAATTTTCTAGCCAGCAAACAAAAATTCTATTTTTAACTCACATTATCATTCATAACTATACCAAAGAAAGATCAACAATTTACTAGCCAAAAGCCCCATACACTAAAAATAGCCAAAGTCGACAGATATTATACAGTGTATATAAAGACTATCTTTTATTATTCATTACAGTTTGATGAAAAAATATATTTTCTCACAACTCAATGAAATTCAAAAATACAATAAAATTAGGATTCAGTTTTATTTTTATTATTATTTTAATCAAACACTTTTCTTTTGTACCTGTAATACGGATACTGATCTTGATTGGAATGATTACACCCTATCTTATTTACGTAAAATTTTTCATCATTTCCATTCGCCTTAATCTAATTTGATAAAATGAATGAAATTAATAAAATGAAACAAAATTAAATTTCAGTCGTAATTCAAAGATACATTATTAAAACTACGACCATTTGCCAATAAGAAAGGGGAAAAAAAAAGTTATTTTAATTCCAGTCTAGCATCTGTAAATCAAATTCATGAAAAGTTTTCAAAACTAATTTATGACAAGGAACGTGAAGGAATTATAGGGTTTTCCCGAGCCTAAATGATTTTTCGTTTCCATATTCACCTTCTGCATAATTTCAGTCATTTTAATCTCAAGAATTTCCGTTAAATTCTGGAAACATTTTGGAATACTGCTGCTTGTAAAATATTTGTTCCAAATTGTTTTGAGAGAATTTGCTACTTTGTAAAAATAACATTTCATGAATGACAAGTGTTGCCATAATATATAATTAAATAATTGAATTAAAATCAGTTGGTGTTTCTGTCTTGGGGTACTACCGCCCAATTTTCCATCAAATACAATATACATTTAAGCTTCTTTAGACATTAATTATTTTTTTAAAATCTTGATATCTTATTTATATAATTTTTATACTTTATAAAATGTTTTATCAGAAAAAAATATTTATTATTATAAAAATTTATAACACAAAAAGTGAATGATTTATTAAAAAGTGGTTTTAAGGATAAAAAAATAAAATCAGAAATTTTTTCTTTGCATGTAAATCTACTCAGACTTTTTAGTTGCTGGATGAATGTTCAATACATAAATGTAAAATGTCTCCAAAGCAATGTATTTAATGTGGGATATTGTGCTGACTGGAGTAGCGCTATCATGCGTAATTGAGTAGGCCTTTAAAAAAAAACTGATATAATGTATTGCGATTTATTATCGAAACACCCACAGAAATATCGCAGATGCTTTTGTTGCCAAGCAAGGGTGACTTCAAACTCTTTTCACTCAGATGGATTTCGCTTTTTTAACTAATTGAGCACCAGTCAGGATGTGGTAGAGAGCTGTCCAGTTGGGATGAGGTTGTTGCTGCCCCGAAATGTAGGTGATTTTTTTTTTTTTTTTTTTAAACATGTCGTTTTCGTAAAATAACAAAAATCCGTGGTAAATCCGTCAAAATATCCGTGTTAAAAATAAAATAGCTGTGGTGGAATGTAATTGAGTTATATCAAAGAGCACTATATGAGCAATATATCAGTGATGCTCAAAACAGAATCTAGGGTTGTCCCTTTTTCTTGCTGCTATTTTTAACTTTATGTAGGCAATTGGCGTTTTGAGGAAAAATTCCTCCTAAACCTCTTAGTGGCACATGACCAATTGGCAGCACTCTGCCATTTTGTTATCATGGCTAGAGTTCCGAAGATCCTGGCTGTAGCATGGATGTTTGATAGTGTTTCGGAATCACTTTAAACTTTAGGTCCCGGTCTAATTTGCCTTAAGTGTGCACAAAATGACCGTAGAAGACAAAAACACAACAAAAAAAACCAAAACATAAACCTCCTTATCCAAATTTATAATATTAGATCAAATTAATATTATGTCTCTTAAAATAAGAAAAGTAAAAATTAATGGTAATAAAACGAAGATAATTACAAAATTAGGATAAATTTTTTAAAAATCAGAGAAAACATTTTGACATATTATTTTTTTTTAGTTCTAATGCAGCTGGCAAACACTTGGACCATGCTTTAAGCAAGCGCTGCACAGACGTTACTCACTTTGCATTACCAGGGGGGCGCATGTATAAGATACGGACGCAATTAACAAGTGCTACTAGGACCGGGACCTACGGTTTAAAATGGATTTTGAAATTTTTTGGAAAATACGGTGACAGAGAAAAACATTTGACAGACAGAAGTTTACATTGTTTCTTTTGTTCTAATGCAAGATTTCCATAAATCAACATTGGCTCTTGGATTTAGGGCATTTTCCGGGACACTACGGTTTAAAGTGCTGCGATTCAATTACCACTGCAAGACATCCAACGCTCTACGGACCGGGACCGTTCCGGGGACCGCGAACTCGAACGAAACCTGCGGTACCGAGCGCCAGAGTGCTAGCCACTCGGCCATTCAGGCCCCCGAAAAACTTAATGACTTGAATTTAAGTGCGCAAGGAAAGAGTGCAAGTATTTTCCCATTGAGGAGCAGTAAAATTCAAGATTTAAATAAAATGATACTTTAACTAATTTAATTATATTTTAAATGATATAAATCCACACCGACATATTCACGTGCGCTTCAGAATTTTCAAAGAATATAACATAGATTTATTGTTATTTAAAACATCATTTCCCAAATGTAAAATAAATGGGATAAAACTCTGCGGAAAGGATCGAAAAATTTCCAGATACTAATAATCTTGGAAGAGTGAACCTTTTTTTTTGTTTGATATTTTTAATTCCAGCATCTCTTTAAATGAAAATGTACGGTTCATTGATGTTTCGAAGCGCATTCAATTTAACTGCTGAACAAATATTTTGATTTTCGATTGGAAACAAAATGTGAATTTGGTTAACCTATGTTACAATTTGAAGAAAAAGGGAAATTAATATTTTTATTCAATTTACTTCAACCCAGTTATGGGAAACCAGTTTTTCAAAATTAATAGCCATTAAAACAAAATATCTAATAAGAGGAACGACTTTCAGTTTGCAATTTCCAATACAGATCCACAAAATAGAAGCAATCATGATGGCTTTGCAAGTACCATATTTTCCATTGAATTCTTTTTGGTTTGTTTGGATATTTTTTTTTTTTTTCCTCTAATATAAAAAGAAAGATACCATACTTGATAACTGACTGAGTTTTATTATGAACGTAGGCTTGTGTAGATACTGCAAGTTGTGAAGTGCTTAAAGCAGTTTGTGAATTTCTCAAGTGGGCTTATCGAAATAACTGTGGGGAGTGAACGCTGGATGCGTGTTGGTTTGTGTCAATAAAACTTTTGAATTTGAATCAATTAACCTAGTTGGGTGATTTGCTTTACGATAAAATATTGAATGCTTGAAACGTTTTTATTTATGTTCCTTTTACACACAGGTACAATTCATATAACGTAATCAACTTTTTTAAAATATTTTCATTAAGCATTCTTTATATATAACACGTATAAATAAAATTATTTCATTAAAACATGTTTTATTCTTTTTCTTTAAAAGACACGAAACAAATTTCAGAAGAATTTTGTTTTGATTGTTGTTGTTGTTGTCGTGTCCCCTGGAGAGAGTACACAAGAAAATCAAAAATATCGTTGTGCACCCAAATAATAGAAGTTTTGCATACCGTATTTTCGACGTCCGTTAGCTTTTCTCCCTAGCGCGCATGCTCACTAGGAAACATTATTACAGATACGCATGCGCAACTTCCTATGAGCATGCGCGCTAGGGAGAAAAGCTAACGGACGTCCAATATACGGTATGCAAAACTCTCTAGTATTGGCTATGTTGATTGTCAACTCGGAGACTAAATCTTTCCGATGGATGGTCCAGACAATACATAGCAACTGCAACAACTTAACAATAAAAGATATGATGTACAGTAAGGTCGACATCAAGGCAGTTGCCACATTTTTTTGTTATTTTTTTAACACCATCAGCAGAAATTTCCCTATTTTTTGTTGCTTAATTCTTAATATTGTTAAGGTAGTAGTTGTTTTTCGGCAGATATTTAGTTCTCTAATTTGGTATTTATTTTTTAATCATATAATTAATTAAAATTTTAGATTTTGTCAGTAGGAAGTAATAGTTTTGGAGGTAAGAATGATAGTCTGATCCAAAATTTTTTTGGGTTTCTTCGCCAAAGAGTCTGCAATTCATTATATTCCAAATCCACATGAGCAGGGATTCGTTTGTACAATACGTACTCTGTGCAAGTAATATTTTACTTTAATTACGTTAGCGATTAAAAAAAAAGTCTGTCTATCCAGAGGTCACGATAAAATGTTAAACAAAATGAGAGGTTGGAAATGAAAATACTGTACGCATCATATTGTCTTAGATCCCTGGATACAACTCTACCTTCTGGAATTTGTAAGATTATGTAAATGCATTGTTTATCCTACATATTTTTGATTTGTCCTTTTTTAAAAAAAAATAGTTTGAAATTTTCTCCACTACATAAAAATGTCAAAAGACAACTTGTAGAAAACATTAACTAGGGTGGAAAATTTGCCATTCACAAAAGCCTTGCGAAAAGTTATTTTAAAGATAATTTGATGTATACGTGGTCTTATCTTCAATTAATGTCTACTTAATCCACGTTCAACTGATCTGTGGTAATTGCAGTGTAGGCGGAATACATAATATCGATTTCATTGTTTTTAGCTGTTCCGGCTTGAACATATTTGAAAATCTTTAAGGGAAGAACTAACACTACAAAAGTCAAATGGCCCTCAAGAAAAAGACAACTTGTTAACAGAATCCTACTTTACAGAATTTTGTAAATCTGTTAATTATCATTTTGGTGTTTCTTAAATCTCTTATAGATCTCTTTTACCCATAAAGTGCATGGGTATTGTTTTTGTGTTGCTGGGTCCATGCTTCTTTGATTACTTTATTTTTTTTTTAATTTCTTTCACGAACAGTTTTATGCAAAATATTCATTGAAACTTCTTCCACATTATCATAATTATATAATTAAATAATGTAAAAAGTAATTATTCAAAAAAGATCATTTAGCGACAACAAAGACGATTTTATCTCAAAATGAAAATAAGATTCATCAAGAAAAAAAAAATCATTTGGGAATTCTACACAGCTTTTTATTTTTTTTTTTTAAATGGCTTTTATGTGTTTTTGTTCGTAAACATTATAAATTTTATGGGTAACTTATATATCGGTCCAACCGATTATTTTTCTTTATTTATTTATTTCTTCGAAATTTTGTTTTCCATTTATGTATGCTACAAACAGTAACCGAAGAGAAGAGGCAGTAATACTATCTAGAAGAAATCGTGGGGCGTGTAATTTGTAACTCATACTAAAAAACTTTTTGGTTTTAAATAAATTATACTTTATGAAATATGCTTTCATAAAATTCTTGTATTGCTTTTAAATGACTGCAATGTTCTTAATCAATACATTCATACCTGTGGCCTTCTTATATACCAGTGAGGCACTTATCATTTGAATTGTGGATCAGTCAAATGAACTATTTAATCCGAAGTTTAATTGACATCAGTAAACTTAACATTTTGGTAACAAAAAAAAAGTTTAAGCTAATAAGTTCATTAAAAAATATCGGCAATTATATATTTAAAAATTTCAAAATTCAATAGTTAAAGCTTTTCTTACGTTTTAAATGCTACACTTCTTTTATCAATAAATATGTGGTGAACAATCGTTTAATAATTTGATGCCACAATTAACAACTTGCATTCAATGTTAATTTACTTTTGCATGTATTTCCGTACAGAACAAAATTTTGATTAACCCTTTGCACTCGAAGTTTTTTCATTCATTCATATTACCAGCAACTCGAAGCGATTTTTTGAGTGAAAGATCCTATTCACATGTAAGTTTGATAGACGCATTAAAAGAAACGCATTATTTATATTGTTATTTGCATTGTCTCCGCCCCGAGCCCTCAGTGCAAGGTTAAAATAACTTTAAGATAATCTTCAGAGATTTTTAAGAACAAAATATTAAAAGAACTCACATGGATAATCTGCTTCTCTAGCTATATTTGTTATGTTTCAATCTTAAATTCATCTAAAAACATATATTCCTTTGTAAAATAAACATGTAAGAAATAAAATGCCGACACGTCCGTCTCTGAATCAGGACACTAGAAACATAACTTAAATCATGCTATAATCTGAACATGTCCTCCGCATATATCAGGATACTGCTAACGCAATAAACATGTGGCGAACAATCGTTTAACTAATTTGATCCCACAATTAACAAATTACGTTCGACTTTAACGCCACTAATCTGAAATTGTTCAATCCACCCTGTGCAACTGGAATGCTCAAATCATTTATAATCAGAGCCGCGAACAGTGGGTCGACCAGGTTCGGGAGGGGGCGTTACAACAGTGGACGATATATCGATTCCATTTGGGACTCCGGTGATGACCAATGGATATCTCCCATGCAGCCATTTCCTGCACACCAGACTCTCCTTCACCGACCATTATGGGATGGTTCGGTGATTCGTTCGATATATATCCATTGCACTTAGTGCAAATAGATAGAATTGTCGAGTTTGAACCTAGAATTCTTCAGCTAAATGCTATAAATAAGAATATAAAAAAGGAATTACACATTATTTATATGATATACACTGTTTAAATTTATTTATCTCTATAGTTCGGTATTTGCATTCAAATATAAGATGTCAATATTGTATCTATATGACCCAGATTTTTATTCAGTCTTGTCAATAACAGGATTCATAAAAACAAATTGCATTCTATATGATAGTTAAAATTTAATATAAATGTTAAATGTTAAAATGTTATGAATATTATTAATATTATAAATGTTATCAACGATCTTATAATATCTTATGATCTTTATAATATCTGGAAGTCATGCGAAACGTTTTGTTTACATAAAACTCAAATTTTCTTCGAGGCAATAAATTTCATTTGCCATAGAATACAAAAAAACAACCTTATTACATAAAAGAACGAAAGTTTGAAAATATGACTTTAAATTTTTGATGTAGGGTCAAAGAAAAAAAAAATGGTGAACTATTGAGTTTATGGGTTCTCAATTAGTTAAACAGTAGAGAGATGTCTCATCCGAGACGTTTTGTTTGCATAAAAACAAAAATTTCCACCAAAAGTTAAACAATTTTCTTTTTGCAATTAAATAAATTAATTTTAATTTTTAGTATACATAAATAAACCTTATTACATAAAAAAGGACGTTTGCAAACATGACTTTAAATATTTGACGTCAGCAAGAAAGAGAAAAATAAGAACCTAGAAACCAGTCGCCTGGTAGAATCCAAATATCCGAATGTTTAAATAAAAAGCGAATTTTCACCAACAATAAAGCAATTCATTTTGCCATAGTATGCAAAAGCAACCTTCTTACATAAAAAAAAAAAAGAACGTTTGCAAACATGTCTTTAAATATTTGACGTGTCAGCAAGAAAGAGAAAAATAAGAACCTAGAAACCAGTCGCTTATAGAATCCAAATATTCGAATGTTTAAATAAAAGCGAATTTTCACCAACAATAAAGTAATTCATTTTGCCATAGTATGCAAAAAGCAACCTTATTACATAAAAAGAACGTTTGCAAACATGACTTTAAATATTTGACGTCAGCAAGAAAGAGAGAAAATAAGAACCTAGAAACCAGTCGCCTGTAGAACTAAATATCCGAATGTTTAAATAAAAAGCGAATTTTCACCAACAATAAAGCAATTCATTTTTGCCATAGTATGCAAAAGCAACCTTATTACATAAAAAAAAAAAAACGTTTGCAAACATGACTTTAAATATTTGACGTGTCAGCAAGAAAGAGAAAATAAGAAACCTAGAAACCAGTCGCCTGTAGAATCCAAATATCCGAATGTTTAAATAAAAGCGAATTTTCTCCAACAATAAAAGCTTAATTCATTTTTGCCATAGTATGCAAAAACAACCTTCTTCCATAAAAAAGAACGTTTAAATATGTCTTTAAATATTTGGGACGTTTTAAGAAAGAGAAAATAAGAACCTCGAAACCAGTCGCCCGTTATTATAATGCAAATGGTGCCGAATGTTTAAATAAAAGCGAATTTTCACCAACAATAAAAGCAATTCATTTTGCCATAGTATGCAAAAGCAACCTTATTACATAAAAAAAAATTTTTCAATGGCGTTTACAAAACATGACTTTAAATATTTGACAAATCAGCAAGAAAGAGAAAATAAGAACCTAGAAACCAGTCGCCTGTAGAATCCAAATATCGAATGTTTAAATAAAAAGCGAATTTTCACCAACAATAAAGCAATTCATTTTGCCATAGTATGCAAAAGCAAACCTTATTACATAAAAAAAACGTTTGCAAACATGACTTTAAATATTTGACGTGTCAGCAAGAAAGAGAAAATAAGAACCTAGAAACCAATGGCATCAGAACTAAATATCCGAATGTTTAAATAAAAAGCGAATTTTCTCCAACAATAAAAAGCAATTCATTTTGCCATAGTATGCAAAAACAACCTTCTTCCATAAAAAAGAATGTTTGCAAATATGTCTTTAAATATTTGACGTGTCAGCAAGAAAGAGAAAATAAGAACCTAGAAACCAGTCGCCTGTAGAATCCAAATATCCGAGCAAAAGCAACCTTCTTACATAAAAAAAAGAACGTTTGCAAACATGACTTTAAATATTTGACGTGTCAGCAAGAAAGAAAATAAGAACCTAGAAACCAGTCGCCTGTAGAATCCAAATATCCGGAGGTTTAAATAAAAACTAATTTTCACCAACAATAAAGCAATTCATTTTGCCATAGTATGCAAAAGCAACCTGCTTACATAAAAAGAACGTTTTTGCAAATATGATTTACATTTTTTGACGTAGCAGCAAAGAAGGGAAAATAAGCTGTAAAATAATACCTGTTACCTCTTATTTAGAATAAAAAAGAAGACATCTTATCTGCACGCACAAGTCTTATTTTGAATTGTGAAAAAACTGTCTGCGTTGAAGAGATTATTGCTTATCGGGCACGCTATTGAAAAGCTTACGTGACAACCATATTCCTATTCGCCTAGATTTATTTTTTTAAAGACCAAATTCACGCACACTGATAACATGATGTCCGTTATTATATTGCTGGTGCACGAAATCACAATACCTTGATGTGTAATGCACACTTATATAAACATAATACCTACAATAAGAATGCGCATTCTTACTCGATGGCTATCTTTTTACGAATATTTTTCAAATTTTCAATGGCGAGTTTACAGGACAACATATATCATAAAAATATAAATACAAATAACAAGATATCGTCATTTTTCGTATCAAATGATCTTCGTTAAAATGTATGCCATCTGAAAATAACAACATTAGAATAAGAGGAGAGATAATAACTCATAGCAATGGCTAACAAATTACGAGATTTCAGCCATACGGATAATAAAAAAAAAAAAAAATATATATATATATATTATTTTCTATGGTAAGTTTACAGGATAAAAAATACAAGGAACAAGATAGAAACAAATGGCATCAGTTAACTATCCACTTAAGTCTGACATTCCAAAAGTCTTCCATAAAGAAACAGGAGGCAGTGCAGAACAGGGAAGCTTCAAGGAGAGACCTATACATATCCTCCTGGTTTTCACACAGGAGACAGAGAGATCAGGAGCCAGTTTAGTTCTGTGAAGGTGCTTTTGGAGATAATCGTGACCACAGAAAAGCCATAAGCACTGCTATCGACTTTATAGTACTCTAGTCTCGGGGATAGAATAATATGATGGTACCAAGGGTTTGACTTTTTGTAACGACAACATCCTCAAAGAAGGAGCACCTAAGTGTCTTTTTTAAATATACTATCTCTTGTTTTGGGGCAATCCATCTGGTTTGCAGAACTCTAAGAAACTCACACTGAGAGACAGACTGAAGGCCATGGTTATTCAGCCATATGGAAAGATCATTTTGCCTTATCAATTATTGCCCGCAGCGCACCACTAGAGGTAGATCTACGTTTCACTCCTCTTTACGAATAATGTAGACATTAATTTTCATATATAAGATTTTCTGTGATTTAATATGTCGCTTTGACGTCATTTTTTACACACTTTGGGCTAGACTTTATTTTACGTAATTTCCATTTGTCATAAAGATTTTCTATAATGCACATTATTTATTCATTAAATTATAATTTCTACTCACATTCTGATCCTTATTATCAAACATTATTATAATAAGTAATCTCGATTATTTCTAATATTCTTGAGTGTATAGGCGACTGTATATTATATAAATAATGTACATAATATGTTTTTTCTTACTCAATCAATGGTACTTTTATAATTTAGATCACAGTTCTTGTGATACGAAATAAAAATTATCGATAAAGGGTGCTGTAAGATGTCTTTATGTGTAAAGGCCTTACCATTGTGTAAAGGCATATATCTGTATATAGCCACCACTACCGTCTAAAAGGCTTATATCCATTTTACCCTAGACACTATCTCATGGTTGTAACTGAAAAATTCACCCTTAAAATATATATTTTAATAATATTTTTTTTAATTCCATTTCAATTCCAGCTCGAAAAAATATAAAAACGTTTCTCCTTCTTCTACTTCAATGGAGCAACAGACCCATGGGGACGAAAAATGTTTACTCAGATAAATAAGTCTCAAAAAATAAATAAATAAATAAAAGCTCAGACAAATATGTCTCAACAAATTTTAAAAATCCCGCTCATTAAAAAATTAAGTCTCAAACCTTATGGACTATCGCGTGTCATATTACGAAACAAGATGTAATTTTCAATTCCTATCATTTTCCATCCTTTTATTTCATTTCAACTCCTGATATCCTTTCAATCCTCTGATGATATAAAGATTCATTTTTAATGGCATCAAAAAAATGAATAAATAATCAGCTTCAATCATAGTTAAAAAATTATTCTGCGCTGAAATAGAATATAATGGATTATAAATTTTCGTCCGTTACTTGAGAGACACAGGAAACATGAATTAAATCATGTTACAATCTGATCATGTCCTCCACATACATATATCAGGATACTGTTAATGTGGACAAAACATGTGACGAACAATCGTTTAATAATTGGATCAGACAGTTAACAAATTACGTTCTACTTTAAACCACTAATCTGAAATTGAACTGAAAAAAATCACGTATTCCTACTGAATATGTAGATTTTCCTCACATTTTTTTTTTTTTATATATTTCGCTAATCCAACGAAAAATAAAAAAACGTTTCTTCTTATTATTCTTCAATGGCTGGAGACCCAGTCCCGATGGTCAAAAATTTGATTCAAAAGCCCTGACCGAATAAATCTCAAACAAGTAATATAAAAAAAAATTGTTAAGTCAATTCCTACTTTTTTTTTTTTTCATTCTATTCGTAATAAACCCTGAATGTTATTCATAAAACAATTTTCATTCATTTTTTTAAGTTTATCTGGCGCCATCTGTTGGAGTGGATATATGCAGCAAAAATGCTAAAGAAAAATAAAAGTGAATAAATTAAATTTAACTAATGACTTAATATTTGAAAAAAATCTGTATTAACATCCAGTGTCATCCACTACAAGTTCAAAAAGTAACATTTGAATTTGATAGGATGAATAAAAATATTTTTATGAACGATTGAAAATGTGAACAAGATATATATAGGGGAGAGTGTGAGCTAATAGAGAGGATATTGAAAAATAAAAAAAAAACTTTTTTTCTTCTGCAATGGCGTAACAGTCCCATGATGGGCAAAATACCTTTACTCAGATAAATAAATCCCAAAAAAGGATGAGAAAAATGTTAACTCAGACAAAGACAAATAAGTCTCAAACCTGGTGGTCTATCGTCGTATTCCAGGAATTATCTATATATTCGAACATAACACAGATAATTTTTTCAATTCCTATCATCCTCAATCCTTTCATTTCAATCCATACCATCTTTCTATCCTTTGATAATAGAAGATTCATTTTTAAACATAATGGGCTTTAAGAAACGGATTTCATGAACTATTGAAGGAAGTCGCAGAAAAAACTTTTCAATGTTTTTAAAAGTAAAATAACAATTATAAAAAAATTGAGTAATTTTCCTTTTTCAAGATGTAGGAAAATTAAACGTTAATTTTAGAAATAAAAATATTTTGCCATACGGAAATTTCTCCACCTATAAATAATGAGAAAATGGGAATCAAATTAATAAATGTTAAATTTTATTAAAATAATTTTTTATTTAAAAAGTAACGCAACGTATAGGACATTTAATTTTCCAAAAGTAAGACCCTTTTTTGTTATTTTAAAAATTGCTTATAAGAATCTTATAGGCAAATTTCTTGACTCGTAAGAATAGATAAATAATAGATAAAATATATTTATAAAAAACTCATAAATCCATATATATATATATATATATATATATATATACTACTGTACCCAAAAAGTAAGACCATTTTTTTCAAAAACTCTTTATTTATTCATCCAAATTTATCTCATCACCTTCAAAGTAATACCCTCCGGACACAATGCACGTATGCCAACTTTTTTTCCAATCCTCAACGCATACTAAAAAAAGACATCGGCAGGAATGGCCTTCAAAGCGCGTGCCGATTCACGTTGAATCTCTTCAATTGACCCAAAACGGTGTCTCCGGAGTGGTCTTTTGAGTTTAGGGGGAATAGCCAGAAGTCGCACGGTGTGAATACGGTGGTTGTGGAACAATATGGGTTTCATTTTTTTTGCGAAAACGCCACGAAGAATCAATGCAGTGTGAACTGACGTATTCAGTGTTTTCGGTACCAATCGAAATTTGACGCGCTTGAGGCCCAAAATGGAATTGACCGATCCTTTTGAAATTACAACATCATCTGCAAGGTCTCTAAATGTAAATAGACGTTTGAAAGCACAAAATCTTTAATTTTTGGATGCGAGCTTCGTCGGTTGAGGTTGGTGGTCGACCAGAGGGCTTTTCGTCTTCAACGCGTTCTCTGTCTTTATACCACTCGTAAACTTTTCTGTCCGCTATAGAATGCTCACCGAATGCCTTCTGCAACATTCTATACGTTTCAACAAACAAAACTGAATGGAAGTTCTTTGCTCAATTCATTCAGACATTTCAAAAATTGACGGAATCAGTTTTAGCGTCTCACAAAGCTCAAGCGTAACTCACACACTAATGAATGTTTTTAAGTCAAACTTCACACAGATGTTAAGGACAGTGCCAGCAACCTAAAAAGGAGAAAAAAATGAAATTCCATAAACTCCGGGAATTTTAAATTGAAAATTGGTCTTACTTTTGAACACAGTAGTATATCTACATCATTCTATCTCAAGAAGAACTAAATAACGTTGTTAGAGATCTAGAGTTGTCCTCATGTGGAGTTAATTGCATCGCGACTGAGAGGGTGGAATTTACTCTAAAAGATAGAAGATGTCTAAAAGACAAATAAAAGACCATCTGAAAGAATCCGGAAGATTCTAAATCATTATGAGCAATTTCTACTTTTATTTTCTGTTCTCTCAATGGCTTAATGACGGCTCTCAAACTAGAGCATGGTAAAATATATGTTCATAGATCCATCCAAAACAAGTCTAAGGTAGTGTTTTTGCATAATGGAAATCGATTTTCATCCATTTCAGTCGGGTACTCTTCTATATAAACTGCCTGGAAATAAAATGCATGGTGTTTTTTGGCTTTGAATACATTTTGCATTGGAATCCAAGTGGGTTGTTGAATAAACCAGAATCCTTATTGAATGCTGCACCTTAGAACTTAGTTAGCGGAAAACAATGATTGCAAGTTAGTTCAAAATTCTTGCTGACGATTTTTCATAACCTACAGGCAATTGTAATTGTGGAGATTTTCCTAACACCATGGTTAAATTGACATGAATTGACTGTGTTTCGGAATGTTTGTATATTCTTGTAGCTGCTGGTCTTCGTCGATATTCTGCAAATAATATGACTAACACTATTTAAGTACTAATTTGCATTATTACACAAAATCCAATCAAATCCAATCATTACAATTATATTTTCAATAATTGTTACTATTTGTAACATTATGAAAGTGTATGTAAAGTATTTTTCTTTCAACAATAATCGATACGTTTATTTAAAAACAATAACAAAAAATATTTATTTCGCTTTATTAAAATCAAACTCAAAAAAGCGACCTAATCGGCCAATTGGCTATCGCTCTGGTCTTTGGTATCATAGGCTTCAGATTCGAATCTTGGCGATTTCATGGATGTTTGTTTATTGTTTGGTATCCACGTTTAACTATAAAATAAACAAACCCAGAAAAGACGATACTCCTACCACACAGAAAAAATTCTCTTTTTAACTCCCATTATCTACATTCATAACTATATTTATGGCAACTCTTGTCAAAAAGAAAGATCGCGAATGTCACAATTTACAAGCCAAAAGCACCATACATTAAAATAGCCTATTGCACCATACATTAAAAGAACCTAATTCATCATAAATTTAAATAGCCTAACGCACCATACAATAAGATAGCTAAAGGCACCATGCACTAAAATAGCCTTAAGCACCATATATTAAAAATGCCAAGGTCTCCAGATATTACAGTGCTTATAAATACCATCTTACATTATTCATTAAAGTTTGAGGAAAGATATATTTTCTCACAACTCAATGAATTTCGAAAATAGAATTATATTAGTATTCCAGTTTTTATTTTATTAATTTTTATCAAATACTTTTATTTTGTAGCTGTAAGAATGATACTGATCTTGATTCGAATGATTACACCCTATCTTATTTAGGTAAAAATTTCATCATTTCCATTCGCCTTAATCTAATTTAATAAAATGAATGAAATTAATGAAATGAAACAAACTTAAATTTCAGTTGTAATTCAAAGATACATTATTAAAACTACGACAATTTGCCAATAAGAAAGGAATAAAAAAAAAGATTAATTTAATTCAAGTCTAGCATCTGCAAATCAAATTCATGAAAAGTTTTCAAAACTAATTTATGACAAGGAACGTGAAGGAATTATTGGAGTTTCTCCAAGCCTAAATGATTTTTCGTTTCCATATTCTCCTCCCAGCATAATTTCAGTTATTTTAAATCTCAAGATTTACCATTAAATACTGGAAACATTTCGCCATTTATGGAATACTGCTACTTGTAAAATTTTGCTTTGAATTGTTTTGTGAAAATTTGCTACTTTGTAAAAAAATAATATTTCATGAATGACAAGTGTTGCCATAATATATAATTGAATAACTGAATTAAAAATTAGTTGGTGCTTCAGTCGTGGAGAATTACGATCCAATTTTCCATTGAATGCAGAATATATTTAAACATCATAAGAGATTAATTATTTTTAAAACATTGTAACACCAAATTATACAATTTTTATACTTTATAAAACATGTTATAAGAAAGATATTTATTGTTATAGAAATATATAAAACAAAAGGAAATGAAGTATTAAAAGGTGGTTTTAGGATAAAAATAAAATTAGAAATTGTTTTCGCTGTATCTTCCAAAGTTTACATAGGTATTTCAGTAGCAGGATGAATTTAAAGTGTCTACCAATCTGATTTAATGTTGAATATTGTACTGACTGGTGCAGCAGTGTCTTGCGTAGGCGAGCAGGTCTTTAGGTTTGGTTTGGTTTGTCGCTCTGGGATCATTTGTTTTGCTCACTTTGTGCTATAAGACTGGTACCTACAGTATTTTGTATTTATTTTTTCTGGAATTTTTCGAAAATCAATAATCCCATTATACTAATGGTATTGCAAAACTACATCAATTAATTATTTATGGGAAATACGCATACGAAAAGATTATCAGAATATTTTTTTGGCAGAAAAAACAAATTGGACAGAAAATATGTGAATTTATTAGTAGATATGACTATTAATAGATATATATTAATGCTCGATAACTCTTAATAATAGATACTACTATTTCTATTGTATGTAAACTGATTATTAGTAATAGATATTATTGTCCGAATTGTGGCTGAGTGCTAATGTACGGCTGGTGAGCATTAGGGCAATTATTATTATACAAATGACTTTACCTGAATATACTGTTTCGTGGTGGGCACTGATGGCACTGTGGTAATAATAAAGGACTGTAGGGATAATAAAGAAAATGGTTTTTCATATAGTATTCAACCGTGGCATGATTCAAAGACAAATTCCTGTTGTAAAAGACATCGATGAAGAATTGCATATAGAAGATATTATTGTTACTTTAATTTATAACACTTTTCATTACTAATGAGTGTATGTAATGAGATGGGTTCTCTGTATGATGCATTATTACTACAGACCGATAGCATATGGAAAACTATTGTGCCTTGAGAGACGTAATTCACTTTTTTAATATACACACATATTTATCGGCCAGTTCATTCATTAAATGAACATTGTCTTGAAAAACTCAGTTACATCATTGATGATGAATAAAACAATAGTCTGCCTAATCTAAAAAAGTCTGTCAGAAATCGTTAAAAAAAATTTATACATGATGAGGTGTCAGAAATGAAAATATTTTTTCATCACAGTCTTAGATCACTTGATACAACTCCAACTTTTAGATTTATTTTTGTGCGATTACTGTTTTTTTTTTTTTTGTCATGGAGCCCCCGTTGGTAGAAGTTGATAAATGTAGGGGCGATTACTTACACCATTCATTGTTTACATGACTCATCTTTTTTCAAAACAAATGATTAAATTTGCAAATTTCATCATTATAAGAAATGTCAAAAAGATAACTTGTAAAAAAACATCGATAGATTGAAAATTTATCATACACAAAAGTAGCCTATGAAAAGCTATATTAAAAATCGTTTGATTTGCTGTTATTTGTTTTGTTTTTTTCAATAAAAATTATTGGTAATTATATATTTAAAAAACATTTCAAATTCAATTGCTGAAGCCTTTCTTATATTTTAAATGCTAAACTTCTTTTTATCAATTGTTATTTCGATATTAATTTACTTTTGCATGTAATCGCACAGAAAAATTTTTATTTAAAAAATTATTTGATTTGTATTATAATTATTTTGATTTGTATATATGTTCTGTTTTTTTTTCAACGCTAAGTGATTATATTTGTATGGATTTAGTTTTAATAAAGCCAAAGTAACACAACAACAACACGATTTTAAGGTAACCATCAGAGATTTTTAATGACGTAACATCAAGATTTTAATGACCATTACGATTTTAAGGTACAAAAATTTATTTTTTCGTACAATATTGAATTATTATCTAATACCAAAGGAAAAGTCTGGGATGACTGGAAAAAAATTTAGCGGAAAAAGTTGACAAGCAGCTGTTATCAATTTTAGATTAAGAACTGAACCCGACAACCTGGTCAAACATCCGGCCGAAATAGCAATTACGAACTTGATATTGTTAGCTACTATACTAGCAGCTCGTTGTGTCAGGATGGAATACTCTCTTTTAATAATACTAATCTTTTTATTTACACTATGAATACATACAAACACTTGGCAACCTGTGCCACTTCTACAATACTATTGATATCTAAAACCAAAGCCGGTCCCTGACCGTCTGTTTTTATCTGACGCTCCTAGCGTTCACCTCGTGGTCTCGAGATCTCACCGCAACTGCTACTTCCCGCGCTGGACCACAGTTACTGGTCACAGTTACCAGTTATAACCGCGACCTCTCGCGGTTATAATTAAACCTTACAATATATGTGCTTTATGTAAAACAGAGAAAATGAATAAGGCATATCTACTTGTTTGTTCGGTACTGGACTCCTAACTTACAATAATGGTGATTTGTCTACTTTTCACTGGCGGGCTAGAGAAAACAGGTCCTGATCACACGAACGTTCATTAGGGTGATTCTAGCTTTTTTTCTTCCTTTAATACTCCCCTCATGACCAATTGGCTAGTGCTCTGGCCGTTGGTAACACAGGCTTCAGGTTCGTATCCTGGCAGTAGCCTGGATGTTAATGAGTGGTTCGAAAACCACTTTAAACAGCATGTCCCGGTCTAATTACCTCTAAACTGTGCACAAAAGGACCATAGAGCGACAAAATAAACAAAATGTAGCTTTTAAAATTTTATCCTTATTTCATTTAACTTGTTTTTGGGGCCTTTTGGCCTTTGGTTTTGGGCCATTTTCTGTTATGAGTATATGATCATTTCCCTTGAATTTTGATTTGCTTATATGTTTTTTTTTTTTTCTTTCTAGGGTAAGTGGCCAAATTTGTATGGATTGAGTTCGAATAAAACTATAAACAACAACAACACGATTTTAAGGTAATATTCAGAGATTTTTAATGATATAATATTAAGATTATAAATGGGAAGTCAGATTATGCATGGGAATTCATGCGTAATCTGCTTTTTAGATATATGTGTTATATCAGGATTGTGTTTTCATATGATTCATCTAAAAATATTAGGGGCTAAAATAAATATGTAGGTAATATAATGGAATACAAATCGAGACACGGAGATATTTCTTAATTCATGATACAACCTGAACACACGCAATAAACAAGTGATGAACGATCGTTTGATAATTTGTTCCTCTAACTGACAAATTAAGTTCAATGTTAATTTAATTATGAAATTTTTTTCAGAGATTTTTAATGGCAACATTAAAAGTAACTCCATGGATAATCTTCTTCTAGCTATATATGTTATTTTTAATCATAATAGGATTAATTTTAATATATTAATAATAAAAATTAATATATTTAATATATTTTAATTATTTTTCCTATAATTAATTTTTTAGGATACTGTTAACGTAATGAACATGTAGCGAACAATTGCTTAATAATTTGATCCCACAATTAACAAACTACGTTCAATGTTATTCATTGTTAATTTACTCTTATATGTAATTTCTGTACATAACAAATTTTTCGATTAAAATTACTTTTTTTAAGTTAATTTTCATAGATTTTTAATGGCGTAACAATAAAATAACTCCCATTAATATTCTGCTTTTAGCTATGTGTGCTATATTTCAATCTTAGATTCGTCTAAAAAATATATTATTTCCTAAAATGCATTATGTGAGGAATATAAATTTCTAGTCCGTTTCTGAATCGGGAAACTTAAAACATATATACAGCCTGAACATGTCCTCCACATATATCAGGAAAATGTTAACGCAATAAGCATGTGGTGAACGATCGTTTAATAATTTGATCCCACAATTGATAATTTGCTTTCAATGTTAATTTACTTTTTTACATGTAATTTCCGCACAGAACAAAAGTTTCATTAAAATGAATTTAAAAGGTGATCTTGAGAGATTTTTAATGCCATAACACTAAAGAACTTCCATGGATATACTGCTTCTAGCTATCTGTGTCGTGTTTCAATCGTATGATTCACTAAAAACATATATTCTGTGCTAAAATACATATGTAGGGAATATAAATTCCTCTATCTGCTTCTTGAATCTGTAAACGGGAAGCAATACTTAAACCATGTTACAACCTGAACATGTCTTTCCACTTATATCTGGATACTGTTAAAGCAATGCGGCGAACAATCGTTTAATAATTTGATTCCACAATTAATAAATTGCTTAACAATGTTATTCAATTCAATTTGATTTACTTTTGCCTGTAATTTCTCTACATAACAAAGTTTTTGATTAAAATTACGATTTCAATATAGTCTTCAGAAATTTTTAAGGACATAACATTAAAAGAATTCCCATGGATAATCTGCTTTTAACCACTGTTATGTTTTAAACATAGGAATCGTCTAAAAAATATTCGGGGACTAAAATAGATATATAAGGAATATAAATTTTTACTCCCTAAATCGGGTTACTTAAAACATATTACAATCTTAACATGTCCTCCATGAATATCGGGATACTGTTATAGAAATAAACCTGGACGAACAATCGTTAAATAATTTGATACCGCAATGTTAATTTACTTTTGTATGTAATTCCGCACAGTACAATATTTCTATTAAAATTACTTTGCAAAGATATTTAATGACATAACATTAAAAGAATTTCCATGAATAATCTACTTCTAACTATATTTCAATCATAGAATTCATCAAAAAATATTCAGTGCTAAAATTGATATGTAAAAAATATAGTGGAATACTTAAATTCCAACATTAATTTCTAAATAGGGATACTGGAAACATTACTTAAATCATGTTGCTATCTGAACGTGTAATTTCTGTACGAAACTTTAGATTAAAATTACGATAGATTTTTAATGGCATAACATTAAAATAACTCCCACGGATATTCTGCTTCTAGCTAGGATTATGTTTCAATCATAAATTTATCTAAAGATAGACTCGGGCTAAAATACATATGTAAGGAATATAAATTTCGACGTCCGTATCTGAATCGGCACACGGGAAACATGACTTAAATCATGCTACAATCTGAACATGTCCCTCCACATACATCAGGATACTGCTAACGCAATAAGCATGTGGCGAACAATCGTTTAATAATTTGATCCCACAATTAACAAATTACGTTCGACTTTAATGCCACTAATCTGAAACTGTTCAATCAACTTGGTAACTGGAATGCTCAAATCATTTATAATCAGAACAGCCGCGAACACTGGGGTCGGCCAGGTCGGAGGGGGGAGGGTCGTTACAACAGTGGGCGATATATCGATTCCATTTGGGATTCCGGTGATGACCAATGGATATCTCCCATGCAGCCATTTCCTGCACACCAGACTCTCCTTCGCAGACCATTGGGGATGGTTCGGTGATTCGTTCGGATATATATCTATTGCACTTAGTGCAAATAGATAGGATTGTCGAGTTCGGATCGGAGATTCTTCAACTAAATAAAAATATAAAAATGGATAACACATTATTTATATGAAAATACAATGTTTACATTTATTTATCTCAATAGTTCTGATATTTGTTCTCGCATATTTGATGTTAATATTGCCTTAGGATCTATTTAGCCTAATTTTTATTCAATATTTCACTAACAAAAGATTCAAGATAACAAAATTGCATTCTGTAATTAACATTTAAACGATCGTATATGAAAAAGTCAGAGGATTTGTTCCCACCGAAAATGTGAAATATCTTACAATCTATATGGGCAATTTATCATAGCTGGCTCGACAGCCCGTTGTATCCTTGGCTTTTTCTTTTTAAAAGATCCAGCTAGGCTGTTCTCCTCTTGGCCGGGATCATATATGGGCACTTACAATTCAAATAAATAGTACAATCCATATTTATAACTTAAAATCTATGTATGCATTCGCAATCCATAAGGAAGGTCGGAAATCCATGCAAAACAAATTTATGTCTACACTCGCAATCAATGTAGACACTCCGTAATTCATATGGATACTCATTATCCAAATGGATACAAAGAAATCCTTATAAGGACTCACAATACATGGGTGTGAGTCCTTACAAGTTTAAATATCCATCAAGTGATACTCAATCCATATGGATTACTTAAAATCTATATGAGAAGCACTCACAATCCACAATCCATATAGGTACTTTTTCAATCCATATGGATATTCACAATATAAGGATAATCACAATCTCATCTTTTGTAGACTCTCATCTTTTGTAGAACCTATGTATGCATTCGCAATCCATAAGGATGGTCAAAATCGATGCAAAAATAATTTATGTATACACTCAATGTAGACACTCCGTAATTCATATGGATACCCATTATCCAAATGGATACTTAAATCCTTGTAAGGACTCACAATCCATAGATTGTGAGTCTACGCCCCATTCGTCATCCAAGTGAGTACTCAATCCATGTGGATGCCAAAATCTATGTCGTCATCACAATCCATATAGGTACTTACAATCCATATGGATACCTAAAATCTATGTAAACACTCACAATCTACAATCCATATAGGTACTTGTTGCAATCCATATGGATATTCACAACCATAAGGATAATCTGCAATCTCTCATCTTTTGTAGATTTCTTATCACAAGTAATACGGGAAAAAAGATCAAATATTTAAATGCAAACTTATAGAATTTGACCGCTATTACATATCATAATCAGTAGCAGTAGAGTCAAAATATCCGGAACTCATTTTCACTAAAAGTAAGACAATTTTCCCCATTGTATACAAAGGCAACCTGCAACCTAAAGGTATACAAGGCCCCTTATTATTATAAATAAATGAACATTTGAAGGTATGACTAAATTTTGAAGTAGCAACAAAGAAGAGAAAAGAAGATCCCAATTAGTCGCCTGCAGAGGCTAAATATCAGAACTCATGCGGAGACGTTATATATATACATAAAGAACGAATGTGTTAGCAAATATATTTAAATTTTTATGTAGCAGTAAGAGAGAGAAAAGAAGATCAGAATAGGCAATATCCTGCAGAGACAAAAAATATCAAAACTCATGCGAGACGTTTGTTTACACATAAAAAAGATTTTCACACCAAAAAGTAGGCACCATTTTTTTTGCCATAGCATACGAAGGCGACCTTATTAAATAAAAAAATAGGAATGTTTACAATTATGGAAATTAAATTTTTGACTTGGCAGCAAAAAAAAAAGAAATTGAGCAGAATCTAATCGACTGTAGTGTAAAATATTCAGAACTCATACGAGACTTTTCGTTTTTCGCCAAACGCGAATTTTCAGACACTTTTTCATTTTCTTTTGCCATATTGGTATATAAAAGCAACCTTATTATATAAAAAAAACGGAAATTTTCAAACATGATTTTACATTTTAAAAATAGCATCAAAGAATTGAAAAAGAGCCCAGAACCAAAGTCGTCTGTAGGGTAGAAAATATCCCCGGAACTCATGCCAGCCGTTTTTGTTTACATAAAAGCGAATATTAACCAAAAGCAAGACACAGCTTTTGACCTAATGTAAAAATCAACCTTATTACATAAGATAACGAATGTTTTGCAAATATGGCTATAAATTTTGATTTGGCAGCAAAGAAAATGAGAAACCCAGATGTAAATAATAGCCTGTTACCTTCTTGTTTAGAACAAAAAATAAGTCGTTTTTATCTGCACACAAGTATATTTGCAGTGCGAAAAAATTGTCTGCCTTGAAAGAGATTATTGCTTATCGTGGCACGCTATTGAATGTCTTACGTGAGGAACCATATCCTACTCTCTAGATTTACTTTTTAAATGTAGTAAAAGACCAAATTCACACACCAATATCGCGATAACATGATCTCCGTTATCATATCACTGGTGCACGTAAGACCACAATACCTTCCATATTAATGAATACATATAAAACATAATGCCTACTATAAGAATGCGTATGGTGGACAATGACAATCTTATCGAATATTAACGACAATTATTTTCATATACAAGATTTTATTGACATGTTTCCATTTAGTCTTAAAAGATGTGTTGTAATACACATTATTTATTCATTAAAATACAGTTTCTATCTTTATTCTGGTCTGCATTATAGCAATAAGTCTTTATTATTTCCGAATATTCTTAGGTGTATATGCCGAATATATTGGATGTATAATTAGGTATATATATATATACAATATATATATATATATATATATATATATATATATATATATATATATTGCATGTTTTGAATATATATATGCGTATATGTGTATATGCGATATATTATATCCGTGTATTTAATATTCTTTTCTTACTAAATCAATGATGTCTTTACATTTGGGACCATAATTATCGAGATACGAACCGAAATTATCGTTAGTGGGCGCTGTAAGATGCCTTTACGTGTAACGTATATCCACTTTTACTATGAGAAAAATAAAAAATTGTTTCTTGTTTCTTCTTCTTTAATGACAGCAACAGCCCCATGGTGTGGGCAGAAAACGTTTACTCAGACAAATAAGTCTCAAAAAAATTAAAAAAACTTTTACTTAGAAAAATAAGCCTAAAAAAAGTTTACTCGTAAATAAGTGTCAAATCTGCTCGGATTATCGTTTGTCATATGTTGCAGAAAGCATTCGGTGAGATTTCTATATCGGAAAGAAATGTTTAGAAGTAGTATAAACAGTTCAGAAGAAGGCAGAGAACGTAGTGAAGACGAAATGCGCCTCCTGGTTGAACGTCAACCACAACCGACTACGATCCCATCCAAAAATTTTAAGGATTGTTGCTTGCAAACCGTCGATTTATAATCAGAGACCTTGCTGATGATTTTGGAATTTCAAAACGATGGGTCACTTTCCTTTCGGGTCTCAAACGCGTCAAATCTTGATTGGTACCGAAAACACTGAATGCTCCAGCTCACATTGCATTGATTCTTCTTGACTTTTCCCAAAAATGAAACCTCATGTCGTTCCATAACCACTGTATTCCCACCGTGCGACACCGTGCTATTCACTAAAATCAAAAATACCACTCCGGGGTATTGAAGAGATTCAAAGACCGATTGAAGAGATTCAACGTGAATCGCTGTGGGCTTTGAAGGCCATCTCTGCCGATGACCTTTTAGCATGCATTGAGGATTGGAAAAAGTTGACATAAGTAATATTGTGTCCAGAGAGGGATTACTTTGAAGGCGATGAAATAAATTTGGAAGAATAAATAAAGAGTTTTTTGGAAAAAATAATTGGTCTTACTTTTTAGTCACAGTAGTATTGTTTGTGTTTATTAATACTTTTAAATCATCGTTATCCATCTGCATTAGGCAACTAATTCTCTTTTCAATTTCAAGACTAAAATTCTCTTATTGAAATTTCTTTTTTCAACCGATGTTGAGTGATCTAATTTCCAATTGAGTAGCGTCTTGGCCTTTTGTACCACAGGTTTCATGTTCGAAACCTGACCCCTGGCATAGATATTTGTTAATGAATCGGATCCATTTCAAACATTAGGTCCCGGTCTCAATTAGCCGAAGTGAGGAAAAAACCATATAGACCGTGAAACCAAACCATGCAAAATGAATACCGATGTTGAACTTGAATCTTTACTTGTGCATTCTGGATACAACAAACAGATCTTTCCTAGTCGTTTCTGCAGCATTATCCATGAAGCCAAGTACAGTGTAAACCATTTAAGTACATTGTAAACC
>BPLR01016204.1:0-120804 GCA_021605095.1 Caerostris extrusa | reverse complement strand
TGAAATATTCTTGCGATTCATTACTGTTAAGAAGTTGCTTTAATGAGCAAATGTTTTCATCTTCTAACTGTGCTTTCTTCAGTCTAGCCGTTATGGTATCATCCACTATCATCATAACCGGGTATCTGCTTAAGCATTTACGCATGTTTCATTCTGTCGCCAGGTCTATGAGTTATTTCATAATCGAATTCTTCTAATAGTAAGACCCATCTCGCGACTCGGTAACAAGGTCCTTTTTCCCATGGTTTTCTCGAATGCTGAGCAATCGGTGACAATTTTAAAATTATTACAATAAATAAATACGAAATTTTTAAAGCCTCCACCAGAGCAAGGACTTCTAGCTCGTAACTATTGTACTTTTCATCAGCTAAACTCGTTTTTAGACATATAATGGATTGGATGCAACTTTCCATCTTCCGCTGCTTGTATAATACAGCACCATAACCATATTTACTTGCATCTGTGTGTAATTCTGTTGTTCTTCCTTGCTTGAAAAATAGTCAGAACTGGGCTCTCGTTAGCAAGTCTTTAAGTTTCTCGAATGCATTTATCTGATCTTCGCCCATGGTGAATGGGTGATCTTTTTCTTTAACAAATCGCTTAAAGGCTTGGCAATTTTAGAATACTCAGGGATAAATTTCCGAAATAACTTGTCAGACCTAGGAAACTTTGGACGCGTTTCACATTCGTTGGCACGGGAAACCTCTTAACCGCGAGTGTTTTTGCAGGAGATGGACGGATAATTCCATTCTCAACTATGTGACCTAGAAATTCTACATTTCTTTTTCAAAACTGGCATTTTTTGAACTTTATCTCTAGTCCGTATTTGGAGGCCACCTCAAGTACAACTTTTAATTTCTCAAACCTTCCACTTCGTCTTCAGATGGGATTATTAAGTCATCCATATAAGTTATAACAATACCCTTGTTCATCAAATGCCTAAAAATACTGTAAACATACCTTTGGAGAACGCTAGGGCACAGTACTCAATCCAAAAGGTACTTTATTGAATTCATATTGCCCATCCCGGAACGACGAAAGATGTGAATTTACGACTCTCTTCATCTACAGCAACGTGAAAAAATTCATTTTTCAAGTCTAATGTAGTATAAACTTTGCATCTTGCAATTTATCTAAAAAACACGTCATCGATTAGAGGTAAAGGAAACCTATCTTTGACGAGTTTCCTATTTACCTTTCTATAATCTACACACAACCTAGTTGTGTTGTCTTTTTTCTTCACTAGCACAATAGGGCTGGCGTATTCAGAAGAACTACTTCTTATTATCCCTTGTTCTAGCCATTCCTGGATCTGTTTATTAACTTCTTGTTTTTCTGGAAGCGACAGGCGACGAGCTCGTTGATAAACGGGTATGTCATCTTTTAAAAGGATTTTCATAGAAACATCGGTAGTTTCATTTTCCTCTGGCTTATACGAAGAGATCATGTCTGAAAGTTTATTCTTTACCATTGTGTCGCCGATGTGACTTAGTTCGATCTCCTCATCTAGATTTAATTCAGATACTTGCATTAAACATGCATTCGTTTTTTTTTGTTAAATTCAATGCCCTCCTCATTGATTATTAACGTAGCCTGATCTAAAATATCAGTACCTATAACGACTGAAATTGTAATTGTGAGGTTGGCACCACATGTCATGTCAGAATGAAATCATTTCCATCTATGATAAATTCTTGTTGAAACAGCCCTTAGTTGAAACCCGCGAATTTCCGATTCCCTAAGTCAACACTATTTCTTTATCAGAAAAGTGTGGTGTCTCAGTACACACATCTTCCGTAGTAGACTTACGGAACTACCTGTGTCGATAAGTGCGACTACTGTTCTGTTTTTTAACTTTATTTCTTTAGTTTTAAGTCCTTCTGTTAGTCCCCTTCTGTAGTCTGTTATTCCGTGATGTGTTTCCATCTGGTGTTTAGTAGGCAAACAAATCCTACATACATATATATATATATATATATATATATATAAGTTAATTACAGATTTATCCAATTTCAAAAATTTTTAACTACATTTAGTGAACTTAGCTGTTTAAAAAAAAAAAAAATAGAACAGACAACATTTAAAAAAATTTTAATCGGCTAGGCATATATACAGTTTACCCTTAAAATAGAAAACCGTATAGAGTAAAATGCATAACATTAATCTTAAGAAATAAAAAAACTATAGAATTTCAAACGTTTTTTTCTTGAAAAATCTCATTTTTCATTTTGAAATTAAGTTGTCTTTGCTTTTACCAGACGATGTTTTAAAACAATTTTATGTTATTTAATTGCATATTTATTAGTTCTTGAAAAAATTAAATAAATGTTTTGGATAAAAAGTTCATGAAAGAAATTAGTAAAAAATAATCAATAAGAATTATTGAAAGTGGTCAAGGAAACGAAAAATCTCCTTGCCGAAAACGATACCCATATATTTCAGGGGTAAAAAAAAAAAATTAATATTTTTCTCTGCATCTTTCTGAATTCAAAGTAGGATATTTCCGCCATTATTGCAACGGGATGCTCCCCACACCTAATTTTCAGACAATTTTTTTTTTTTTTTTTTTTTTCTTTCTTAGAACTAAAAATTGAATTTGTTTAAGTAAAATTTTTATACATTTTTTTTTTTTTATATTAAAAATAATTTTTATTTACTGAAATATCTTTAATACTTTCATTTTGAATTTTAAAATGAAAAAAAGATATTTATATTAAAGCCAGATACATTCCTTAATATGAATTTTATATATTTATTTTTTTATTTCGTGTACACGTTAATTTCAAATGTATATTTAATAGTATCTCTTATATCTTTTAAAAAATGATGATCTTTTGGTAATCACTATAATGACTACATAAAACGCTAATTCTGTATGTCTTTTATATAAATCCACATAGCTCTATTGTTTTCGTACAATTTTCAGTGATACGTACTTTAATCAAATATAGAGAAAGAAAAAAATTAAGTATTAAAAATTCCTTTGATATATTAAATTGTTTTTAATTAGAATAAATTAAATTGAACTATCAGATTAATATTTTTAAAATTCAAAGTGTAATGATCATTAATTTATTATTAGCCCCGCAGCAAACAATACGATTACAAAGTCACATTATTAATTCATGATTCTCTCTATACCAGTTTATTCCAACATCAACAATAAGTACGAATATTTTTTTTTTAATTCTAATTCCTGTTCCTATTATATTTTCTTTAATTAATTTTATTCTTATGAGCCTTCGATAAGACTTAATTATTCTATAATTATTTTTTGTTCGTTATTAAGTTATTTTTATCCGTAATAAAGTAATGTTGCATATTTCAAAAATATATGTTTTGTACATTTGAATATTGTTGCACAAATATAATGAGTTTTATGTTAATCCAAGGAAACTTTCATAAAAATATTTATACGAACCTATAATATTGCTTCTGGCCAACGGATTTTGATATTTTTGTACAACAAAATTTTATTTTTGCGATTAAAAGCTAATTTTAACTTAAATTTAAAAGATAATTTTTTTGATGTTTTGTTAAATATGTACAATGGATTTAATACGTACGAAAATTAAAAATTATTAATTTAAATTACATTGTTCGTTTATATTCTGCATTTTAGTATTTATAACACATTCTTAAACTATTTTAAAATCATGGATAAATCGCAATTTAGGGCGCAAAGATATTTGGCGATATTTTTTTTGCCGCCAAGCATGGTAACCGGTTTTCTCCACTGGACTTCAGGTTTTCGATTTTTTTGCGTACCATGAAATAGCTCTTAATTATTTTTTTATAACTACTGTTAATTTTTTTGGTTATTGTATTTATTTATTCATTGTTTTCCTTATCAATAAAAAAATTCATTTGTAGCTGTAATTAAATTTTTACAATAATTTTTTTCAAAACAGAATCCATGGTAACATATATCAGCCACGTTTTTAAACTTTATTATAGCACGCGAAAGTAGATACAATTTTATGAATTTATTTTAAAACTCTGAAAGTTTAAAAGTCAGCAGGTTTGATTCCTATTATTCCATTTGTTTTGTAAAAGATTTGCCGTTTTCTTTCGAGATTTTTCAACACGATATATGATCAAGGTGAATTTTAGTTTTGGTACAAAAGATCATTGCATTACTTAACAGTTTCGTGCGGGATACTACAGTAGAAATTCCTTCAGAGATTTGGAATGATAGGGCAAAACGAGTGATTGACATAAAGTTTCACTCGAATGATACCCGCAAAATGAACCACTAATTCGATAATTTGTCGGCGTTCATACGGCGCAGGCTATACGGTAATGCATCCCCAAACGCTCTTTTTAAAACATTTTTATGGGACATCAAAGAAGTATACAAACTTCCATGATACTCGTCAACAGACATCCATTTATCATGATTTCAGACCAGAGGTAAGTACATTAAATTTCTTGGTATAAGTCACTTTTTTTTAGCTATTACATGTTCCATTTTAGCAATTTGTAATCCATTGCTTTTTTCTACTTTCCTAACAAAAGTGAGCTTCGCTCGTAGTAGACTGCACTTAAATTAGATACACGAACAGTATTTTGGAGCATAAACAAGTTATATAATAATAATAAAAAAAAAAAAATTTTTAAGTAATAATTAACAATTAATATAAATATGTATATACATTTTATATTAACTGTGATTATTTAACAAAATTTTTCTTTTTTGACTTAAGTAGGAATTGACTTAAATTTTTTTAATTATATTACTTGTAATACTTATTATTGTGCTCCTGTCATATGTATAATGAGGGAATCACAATGTTAAATGGCAAAAATAGAAAGCGATTTTCCATTTTTTTTTTCTATATATAGTGTTGACTATTATTTTTATTTGTTACTAATTTTTTTTTTTTCCATTTCTAATTTATGAAGCTGATTGTGGTCTATAATTTCTCATTCTACCCATCTCCAGTGACCTTCTTTGTTGTTCCCTCCTTGACTCAGACTAGAACCCAGAAGGAAAAAAAAAGCTGAAAAAGAATTTTTTCCAGTGATCTACACACTACGCCACTGACGGTATTTATTCCTAAATTTATATCCTGCTAAATATCTTATATAACAGAAATTTTTTTTCTCCCATATAAAACTAAAATTAATTAAATTTAACTAATGAATTAATATTTGAAAAACTGTATTAACATCAAGTGTCACCCACTACAAGTTTTAAAAATGTATTTGAACTTGAGTGGATGAATAAAATATTTTATTAACGATTGAAAATTTGAACAAGATATATAAATACTTATAAGGGAGAGTGAACTAATAGCAGGGATTGAAAAAAAAATCTTAAAACCACCTTGTCTCCCCTAAATTGCAATTTGACCAAAATCTGTAACATATTATGAATATTTATTACAGTTAGTAGTAAAGTATAATGTAGTTTATTAAAAAGTAATAAATTTTAAAATTTAAAGCTTTAGATTAGGGAGTTTCTTATAATTTAAAAATTACAAATTGATAAAAAAAAAAAAAAATCATTGCAGAGTTCACAATGAGCATCTTTTGTGTGGTTTTTATTAGTCTTTCCTTCTTATATTAATAAATAATCCGAAAATGTTTATTTTTTTAATTCAGTCTTGAATAAAATGAATTAGTGTAAGATAACATCTTAAAGAATTGATTTATGGCCTTTCTACAAATAAGATAAATATAAGATCAGTGATGCAGTCCATTTTATATATTTTTGTCTGTGACTCGCTAATAAAATATAGGCATGCAAGTCATATTTTGGTTACAAAATTATTGATATTTTTTAAAAATGTTTTGCACTTCTCCACTCCATCTGCAAATATTAATATTTATCTTTTAATAATACTCTCATAATAACAGAGTGCAGATCCCTTTTTATAATAATGGACCATTTTATTTGATTGGAAAAATTACTCAAAGTATGGAATGTCAAACTTATTTGTTCTAATTATATTCACATTAATATTTTAAATTGCTACTAGGAATATATTCCAAAGTTCTATTAAAGTTTAATATTCAGATAAAAAAATTAAAATTAATAGTCTTATCACCTTTTTTTTAGTTTTAATTTTATATTTTAACCTCAAAATATTCAACTTATTTCTTCTCAGAAAAGTAGACTAGTAATATTAAAAAATCTACTAATAGTAAAAGAAAAAATCAATGATATTTTACTCTCTTTTGCTTGAAAAAAACATTTTTTTTTGTATTAACCACACTTATAACTTTTAATAGAACAGAAAAATTAAGAAAGTTCAAAATGAATTAGATAAGTCAATTATGTAGTATATAGGAACAACCTCTTTACCTTAATAGGAGTACAAAATTAAGCTTTCTTACTCATATACAAAAATCCTTTAAATAAGCTATAATAAGTTATTTTGAATATAACTTTATATTAATGGGTGCTTAATAGGCTAATAATTATAATAAGTTAATATAAAAACATAGTTTTTAGCAATAATAATTTATGGATAAAATCATTTGAAATTCGATAAAAGGTATAAAATTATATGTTGATCTATCGCATATTGAAAAAGAGCATTTCTCTATTATATTATTATCTATATAATTATTTGTACCATTTATAATTTAGTAAAAAATTCTTAAAAATTGATAACTTATATAAAATAATGTGAGTGAATATACTTTTTTGCTTACAAATTAATTGTAGAATTACATATTTAAAATTTGTTAAGTCCAGTATACCTACATAATCATGTCAGAACAAAGGAAGTTTAAAAGAAAAAAATAAGAACAGATTCAGTGAAATACGAAGCATATAATACAAAGCAAAATAAAAAGAAAAGAATATAGACATTTGCCGGTTTTCACATGGGAAAAAAAAAAAAAACAAGAAAGAAAAAAAAATAAAATAAATAAATTCTTTCTAAAATATCATGAATAAATCCATATACAATCTTTAGGAAAATCTATTAAGAAAATTAATGATCTTTGCCAAAATTACCAATTAAAATAGCAAACAACAAAACAGGTAATTTTTACACATCTGCATGTGATATAAGATCACTCTTATTCATTTTTGATATAGTATCAAATTTAAAAGAATATCCCAAAATGATGAAACAGATACTTCCTGATGCTACTTTCAGCAAGTTCATGTTTCTGTATCTACTTCCCAAATTAATAGAAACTTGAGAAAAGCATAGCTCTATTTGAAAACCAATCTAAGTAATTAATTTGATCAAAAATACATGTCTGTAAAACATGTTTTCAAACAAAAAATAAATTCAAATATTTAAAAATCTCATTTCAAGAAGATTTTCATTCAATGTTATTCATAAAGGATATCTCTTATAACCTTTACTTGGGTCAAACTACTAATAATATTAGTTAGATGCCAAAGTAAAAATGTACACTTTCTCCATATCTTTGATTTGAGTTTCGTGTATTATGTTGCTTTTTATACATTTCTGACATTTAATACGAATGTAAATCTTATAACTGCCATTTTTTAGAAAAATTGTGCAATATATAAAGTAAAAATAATAATGTGAAAGATTCCATTTAAGATGGTTAAAAACTGTCATTTTTTTTTTCATGTATATACGTATCATTAAAAAAAAATTTATAGGAACTTTTCTGTCCTATCAGTTATGCATGAATAATTTTTAAACATTTATTCTAAGTCTATACAATTTGCTGATATAAAAAACAACCAAACTGTTAACTTAATTTAACACACATTTAAAAAAAAAAAAAAAAAAAAAAAAAAAAAAAATTCCTTATTATATTATACTTTTCTACTGTTCACCTCAAATCTAGATGTTTTCTGTAATGTATTACAATGTGGGGTTTTTCTGTGCCATGTTAAGTATTATAATATTTATATATATTTCTTTTGTAAAAATATATTTTAAAGATTTTAAATGTATGTCCACATCATCCATGATACTGAGAGATCACTTAGTAAACAATTTTTCTTCTTGAACAAACACACTTTTTAAATGAAAATTTCAAAATAATAAATTGCAATATTTATAAATATTAAATCACCACATTATATGTAAACAAGATTTAATTCAATAAAAAAATATTTCATTAAACATAAAAATATTATTCAATTTTAATATTCACATAATTTAATCAAAAAGAAATAATTTACATTAAATTTCATATAAAATGAATTCACATACATCAATTAATTATAGCAAAATCTAAAACAATATTGGGCAAAATTTAATGCATTCTATTTCTAAAAGTTTAAAAGAAATTTTGCTTAACATAAAAATTGAATTATATCTATTGGTTTTATAAAATGTTATACTTTCCAAAAATGTTGGTTATGCTTATAGAAGAAAAGTTGCAAAAATACATAGCAAAAAATTTAGATAGAAAATAAGCTGAATAAGTTTACAGAAGCCTAACAGGATATTCAACCTATGAAAATACTACTGCAGTTTTCCAAATAATATGTTAACACTCACTCATTCTATTTATTACTGTTTAATTATACACACATATACATATAGATGCCAAATTCCAAATATGTAGTTTAACACAAGATACTACAGTGAATGAATAATAAAAAAAAATTATATAAAAAAAATGCAATTAAGAGAATTAAAACCATACTTCTTTTTGTTTCTTTCTTTTTTTTTTTTGACTATACAAAAAATATGAAGTGTAACAGAATATCTTAAAAAAAATATTAATTACCAAAAATAATATCTATTTATTCTTACAAAGGGTAATATGATGAATACTACAGATATAACTTTAGAAATCTTTTCCTCTTAAATTTGGAAGAATTTGTGTTTTCCATGGAAACTAGAAAAAACAAATTAGAAGCTTTCCAGATATAGTGGAAGATTTGGCATGTATACACATACATATATATTATCTATATTTCCACATTTCCTTTTTAAATCAATTTAGAAAGCAGGACAAAAAAAAAAAAAAAACTAAAATGTTTACATATTTCTATTTTTTTTAATAACTTTTACAAGTGATTGTTCTTCATTAAAAATAAAAAAAAAAGCTACAGCACATTTAACAAGATTTATGATGATATTAAATTAATGAAATGTGTTGTTTCTATATACAAAGTAAAAACATCTAATTTAATGAAAAAATAAAGAAAAGAGAACATGATGCATTGATCATACATTTAACAATTCCATGATTTCTTTTTGATTTGAAAAATGTTACTATTTCCCCAATAAAATTATCGAAGTTGAATTCAGAAATTGAATAGTGTTTAATGAAATATCACTTCACAAATGAATATTTACTGATGAAGCTTCAATTGCTGAAGCAAAAGTCTTCTGCGATGTTCCAATTCCTCTTCGCTTGCATCACTTTCCGAGAACCTCTAAAAATACAGATAACAATATTAAATAAATATATTGTATGCGGAATTAGCATTTAAAGCAAGATTAGCACAATAATCAATGAAACATTATAGCAAAAATATTAAAAATTTTGCATAACAAAGCAAATAAATTAAAATAAAAAGCACTTATTAACATCAAATATCACTATATAAAATTTAGAACACATTGCATCACATTAGCAAAAACAGAGGAGGATTAACAGTTGTAATTTTTTTTTTTTTATAAATATAAACTGTGATAAATAAAAGAAAATAATTAAAAATGAAAAATAAAAGTATGGAAAGTGATATAAACATAAAAAGTGAATATGCATACTTGAATTGGGTGCAAAATACCTGTGGTGAAAAATTTGCAAAATTAACTCACCATTTTAGATTTACGGATATCAAGTATTGGTCCATTCTGTCAGCATGAATAAATGAAATAAACATATGACATAATATTCCATTGTATTAATCAATTAATGATGATGGCATAAAAATTAACATGCATGCATTTGCAGATTTATATTTAATACCAAGTATCAATTTTTTATAGGCATTTAAAATTTGTTAATAAAAATAGAATAAATAAGATGCATACAATACTTCTATTACAAAAAAAAAAAAGAAAAGAATGGTAATGTGAATTTCACATTTTAAATAAATAAAGAAAAAAATATATTCCATACTTAGATAAGGCAGAGAGAGAAATGCATTGTAAATTTCCTTACATTTATTATTTTTTTCCTACATTTACTACCAATTAAGATGGTTGTATTTTAACTATCTTGTTGCCACAAAAAAAAAATTCATTATATTCTTCATGATAATTTTCATGTTAATTGCTCTGTTTAAAAGTAAATTAGCAAAACGTCAATCACACAAGTTTTTTTTTTCTTCCATTTTTTACTTTGCAATTTTTATGCTTTCAAATGAAATACTTTTTTATTTTCAAACTAAAATATTTTTTTTTTTTTAAGTTACATTATTTTAGCAATCAATAAATAATTTTATTTTTTTAATTTTCTAAAAGCACTTTGTAATATGCTTCTATTTTTAATATTACTGCAAGCTGCATACATTTATTATACATGATATTGAAAAATCCGTAATGAAAAATAATGTACATATGTAAATTTTTACAGCTTATCTCATATGAGCAAATAAAATGAGATTTACACTATTTACTACATTCTACTATGGAGTTAAAAAAGCCTTTTTAAGTTATAAGACTTAATTGTTGTCTTTATCTACTACATGTGCATCAGAACAACTACTTTCCCTTATCTGATATTTTATTTCCTAATTGATGACAATAATGTATGTATAATATGTGAAGAATTTATTACTGTAGAAATCCATCATACTCTGAGCAAGATTCCTACAAATGTCTTAAATAATTTATATTGCTCAAAAATATGAATACAAAAATGTTTTCTTGTATTCACCAAAAATGTCTTCTATAAAAAGATCAATGTACTCTATTGAATTATGTGCACTATATCAAGTTAATACAATAATTTAGTTTTAAAATCAAATCTTCAATTTTCATCATCATAACTGGCTCGACAGCCTGTTGTGGGCCTTGGCCTTCTTTAAAAGATCCAGCCAGGCTGTTCTCCTCTTGGACGTGGATCTCCAGTTTTTGATCTTAATAACATTAAAATCAGAGTCTAAGCAGTCGACGCATCTCATCTTCAATTTTAAATAATTCAAATCTATCAGAATTTTCAATCAGCAAATAATCTACAATTAATTAGGATAATTATTGTGATTTGATCAAAATCACAGTAATTATCTTAATTGTTTTGATAAAAATCCTTTTTGTATTGCAAAATAATCAAACCTAAATTAATATGTATAAAACTAATTAAAGAAATATATATATTAATAGTTAATTCTCTTTAAAAAAGCAATTAAAACCAAGTTGATGCAATTAATACTTTTGCAATGTAGAAAATTATTTAAAAGAAGCACTGAGCTTGTTAAAGTTTTTTTTTTTTTTAAATATAGTGTATATTTGTTTTCATGATTAACTTTAACGGCTTTTCCGTTACAAAAGATAAAAAGATTAATAACGTGTGTCATTTGATCATTAGTTATGCTTATAAACTCAATTTCTTTTTGTCATAAAATTGGCATCTTTTAAGAATGTAAAGAAATATAGCTTTTACATTACATGACTACTAAAATAAAATTTTGTTTCATATTTATTAAGAAAAGCAATAAATAGAAAAAGATGCAGTATAATAAAGAAATTAGTTTATCTTGAAGTTATTATAATCATATATCTATAATAACCCATCATCAACAATGAATTAACCATAGCTTCTTCATCTATTGAATTCAAAGTCAAGTCAAGTCATCTACTGAAACTCATTTGTACAATTCCATAGTAAATTTTAATTTTTAAAAAAATAGATTTCAGTAACAAAGTTGAAATTTAAGGCCCTTAAATATTTTAATGTTCATTTCAAAACAGTTTATACTATTTACAACATAATACAGAGTAAAAAAAGGCTAATTTAAAATTTTAAACTTAATATTGGATGTTTACAAATATTATAGTTTTATTTATTTTATATTCCTTCCCATTTCCTATGCATAATTAAGTTTTAATTCAAATTTGAAAATATTGTTTTTTAAATGGCCACCATTATCCCATAATGGAAATTTCATAAACTACATTAACATTTACTCTTAAACTTTTAAATCTTTTTTTTTTCAAACTCAAATAAAAAGACGACCAATTAGATAGTTTACTTTCCATTAAAAGAGAAATGGTATTTCTACTAATAGTTTCCATTTTCAGGTGAATAATTTATCAACTAAATTAAAATAAAATATTTATCTAAAACTTTTAAATACATTCATATTAAAGCATTTATTGAATAATTTTTAAATTACCTCTTAAAATTACTCAGCAAAGTAAAAATGTTATTTTGCTCAAATTTCTTTGGTATCACTTTTAAAGAAATCAGAAATAAACATTTAAATATTTTAAATTCCTCGAAATAGAGATAACATCCCCCTGCCTCAATGTTTCAGCGTAGAGTACATGAAATGAAAATAAGCAAGTTGCTTAAACATGTGGTTTTGCTCTACTTTTGCACTATTTGAATCAAATTTTCTTAGAATTTACTAAATAACTACATTTAACTTTGTTTCTTAACTCGAATAATTTATTTTAGTTTGATCTTATTATATTAAAATAATTATATACCAATTTATTTTATATTAGGATGAGATTTAATAATGAGGCCATTTGATACTTGAAAGCAATTTTTCAGCATTAATTAAATGTTTTTAAAAATTTGATTATTTTGTGTTTTTTAAAAAATAATTTATAAGCATCATTGCAATTTGATTTAAAATTACTTATAAGATCCACATATTTGGCAAGACAGAATTGCTATTCAACATATAATATATAATTTTATTTCATATATTAGTACTAGACATTTTTATCTATATATTCAATTTGTTGTTCTTCTAACAAATTAAAAAATTTTTAGAAATGCAAATACACTTTCTTTTTCGTTTCTTAATTTTTAAACAATAATGTAATTTATGTTTGTTAGCTTGTTTTCCCATCATCAAAAAAATTGAATTTGAAGAGATGATTTCCTTTCTATAAAATTTGACAAGTTTTTTAAATGCTTGAATCATGAATACCAAGTTACCCATATTTCTCAATTTATTCCAATCTGTTTAACAATTTATTATCTTAGTTCTAAAATTTATCAAAATCAATTTTTTCACATAAAAGTAAAAAAAAAAAAAAATTAAAATGAATTTAATAAATGTTTTACAACTACAAAAGCACTTTTTGATACAAAGTGTTTTTCTTATTCTTGGATATTTGATATTAGGAGGTAAAAGGATGATAATACTTCAATTTCTATGAAAAGTCTCAACCCTGTTAGCTATGGAGTATCCCACTTTTTCTTTCTGAGGTTATTGTTTTTTATTCACGCTTTATTTCAAGTACTAGTTGTACTTCATATGTTCTAATCATTGTTCTGTTAAAATATATGGTCTATTTGAGTTGCAGTTTTATCCATTTCTTTCCTTCCAAAATTTACCCATCGTATTTTTATTTCTTTTGGTTGCCGAAAGTATGTGTAACGTTTTTTTTTTTTTTTTTTTTAAAAAAGGATTTTGTAATGCATTATGGGCAATGAAACCAAGAATTTCGAGTTGTAGAGTAGTTCCTTTATAAAGATTTAGTTTTCACTGTAAATTCTTTTATCTCTAGTATTTTGACAGCATTCGGATAAATTGAGATAAAGCAGCAACAGCAAGCATAAATTTTAAAGCCCCTAGTTAAGTTAAGTCATGTTAATTGATGTTTTACTACTATTTAAATATTTTGCTGTAATTAAACTAATTATAATGTACATAAAAACTGAACTAATTATAATGTAATATATACTATGACAGAAATATCTATTATAGAATCAATAGATTAAAATGATCTTTTAAAATATGCATTTGCATAGTTATTACTAAATTGTTAGTACATTTCAAAAATATTGTTAGCTTACAAGAAACAAATAAAGAAGATATATTTTTGAAATTAACAAGAAATGGAAAGTATACAGAAGGAAATTCAGATGCACTTTTTCCATTTTTTGTAATTTTACTAATAACTTTTAATTTGTACCCAACAATAATGAATTAATTTCAACATGCACATTTTTACAATCACTCATATAGTTATAGTAATTTTTCAAGAAATATAAAACTTAATTTCTCAATTATACAAAAAATGTTGTGGTAATTAGAAACATTTGATTGTCTGGTCAGGGCAGTCATAGTTCTACTTAAAAAATTTTAGTCTTAATTAATATGAAAATGAATAATTTAATTAACAGTTTATTACATATAATTATATTAACTATTCAGTAAAATACATAACAAAAACATGAAATTGTTAAACAATTAAAAAATGTTTTAAGAAATATAATTTTTACACTTATAAGTTAAATACAAACAAATGAAACTCTTGGTGAATTATTACAAATGTAGAAAATTAATAGCTTATAAAGAAACACTTAAACACAATACAAAGGAATTGATTATAACAAGACAATTTTCAAAAGAAAATTACAAAGGAAAATATGTAGATCAAAAGAAAAAGCAAAAGTTGCATGATTGAAACATTAAATAGGAATGGAAAAAAACTGGTCCTGACATTACATCAAGGAAAAGGTTGAATTACTGATATAGACACTTTAGTGAATTTTTCGACAAACCTTGTCACTTGCAGGGTCCACTTCTCCTTCTTCTCTTGAAGCACTACTACTGTGACTGGGGCTATGATTGCGATGGCGACTATCTTTTTTCCTTTTTTTATCTCGATTCCTACGATCCACTTCACTCTCACCCTCAGTTGATGATGCCTTTATGGTAAAAATACAACCAATAAGTTCTGAGATATAACATAACGAATGCATACAAAATATTTTGGAAAAACTACTTACAGTTGGTGATCTCCTTTTCTCTTTCCTACGAGACTTCTTTCTGTGACGCTTTTAGGTGATCTGAAAATATTTCTTAAAATTATTATTATTATTTATTTTAAAATGTCATTTTAACAAAAGAGACACTTCACTTTATTGTTAATAATAAAATTTAAAAATTTAACTGCTGATAGCATAAGAAAAAAAAAAAATTAAATTACTAAAATGGATCAAGACAAAATTCGAACAGAGAGTTGGCAATTTATACACATGCATTTAAAATTCTGTAAAGTGAAATCAAATAGTATATATATTTTTAAAACTAAATTAAATTTATACATTGAATGTCTTATAAAAATATATAAAGGAAATATTCTTACCATCATCAGACCCAGAAGACCTGCTCTTAGACCTAGATCTAGATCGAGATTTGTGCTTTCTTTTACGGACAGTTTTGTGTCTATAATCATCTTCAGATTCAGATCTCTGTATTAAATAAATTTCACCAGTTAAAACGCGTTAAAATACTTCATAAAATAATACATATACCATAAAATTTAAATGGTTTTACATTAGCATAATAAGATTTCTTTGCTCTTTACATTTTCAAATATGAAAAATAAAAGAGAAGTAGAACAAGATTTGCAGTAATTGCTTTTTCTTACAAGCTTTACAACAAAGTAGAACAAGCTTTATAAGCATGTGTTGGCCAATTTCATGCTTTATTCGCTAACACACATGACTGAAATTAGTAGTGTTTTTAACAATTAAAATGACTAACCACTATCAATGTTTGAATGATGGAGTGAAGTGGCAAATCATGGGGAAAATGGAAGCAGACAATAGCTACAGATTTAATTACACCCAACTTATGAAAGCAGTTAAGAATGTTATGAGAAGGCCTGGTCAAATTTATCAAGAGACATAACGGCTAATGAAGATTGTCATTTGTCCATTACAGCAAGGCCTAACAAGAGTTAACAGCTTCTTAGCTATCTCATGACATTCATGTGATCACAAGAGTGCTATTTCAAGGGTTAGCGTTTCTAGAAGGTAACATGAGAGGTTTGTTTGCATTCAACTCCTTCCTACTTTCAAGAGAACCCTCTTAACATGTTTTAGAGAATACAGACTTTGAGCCAGATATAATTGAAAACCATTCTATTCATTGATAAGTTCCAGTTCAGCCTAACCCCCAATTCTCTATGTACATTCATTTGGAGAGAGTTGGGTATCTCCTACCTTTCTGCCAATATTCAAGAAAGATACTACTAAGGCAGCAGAGGTTTAACAGTTTGGGTAGTCATGATGTAGGATGGAAACCCACCTGCATATATCTAATTAACCATTTTCTAGAAAATGAGAACATTAACTGATCGACTGGCCAGCCAGATCTCCAGAAATAGAGAGGCCAACCTCAAATAATCTTAACATTTAACAAATAATTGACATTAACAATCTGAGCATCACCTATCTCAGACAATTTTCAGTAATATTTGATAATTGCCAGTAGTACACATGGGGAGCAGGATGTAAGTAGCAAATATATACCACTACCATCCAATCAAAATTATTCCTAGCAGATTACCATGAAATTCATATAACAAGAAATATGCATTCACAACTACAGCTGCAATTAATAAACTTACAAAATAATACAGCACTTTTTAAAAAAGTGTGTATGCTTTCATAAAAAATAACTTCATTTCAAGCTAATACTATCAAAATGTGAGTTGAAATTATTTACTATAAATTACGCAATACAGATAAAAAAATGTATTTTTAAATACATAATATTGATTTGCATTTCGAAATGACAATCTAAGCCTTTTAAGTGTAAAAACGTTAATTTAAAAATAATAGTACAAAATTAATACACACAATACAAACTTATACATTATCCTCTTTAAGACTTTACAGGTCCTTATCCAAAAGTAATGAAAGTTTCAAAGTATAATTATGCATTGTGCTAAGTCGGAAAAGTAATTAACAAAATTTGTATTTTTAAATTTCTGTAGGGTGTATTTAGTTTTACCCATAGGCAATTCATTTCTCCCCCTTAACTATCTATGGTAGATAGTATCTCTGCAGACCTAAATTCGATAAAACATGTCTTGTCTCTAGAGAGGGCAATTATAACTTGTATAATTCATTCTTGTATGAATTTAAATTTTTGACAGCTGTATAATTGTAAGTGACCCTGTCCTCTTTAAGACCAATTTTTTGATTTGATATTTTGAGATTTGGTTTAGACCTTCCAAAGCTGTTGAATTTTATGCAGGATCATGCATGTGCAACACAAATGTTGTGTGTACATGAATATATCAACATGATGTACATTCTAATTTCACTACACTTTGATCAATAGTTTTCAAATATTTGATTATAAACTTTAAATCAAGAAAAATAAATTCCATCTCTCTTTATGTAAGTAAAAATTATTATTCTTATCTTTCATTATATAATATATAATTATACACCATATATGCTAAAAGTACACGCATTTTACATAAACAATGCATCTTATGTATTATAATTTTGCATCAACAACATTAATTACTCACAGATCTGGATTGAGAACGAGATCGATGCTTTAGTTTTTTCCTTTCTTGGAATGCTTTTTGGGCTTACTATGATGATGACTGCAAGCTTCCTAAAATTAATTTTTAAATTATTTAATATTAAAGCCTAAAATATTTAATAATTAAAAATTGAAACTAAGTTATATTTTAAAAATTAGAAAATATGACCTGGAGTTATTTAGCTTTAGTAATTAAAATATTTTATTCATTTGATGATAAAAAATATTAAATGCTATAATTTATCATTTCACTTTTTTTTTTTACACAATTAGGATAATTATACTTGCAATATAGATTGCCAAATATATATTAAATAAATCAAACTATTTTTGAACATGAATAAAAATATTTCTTCAAAGTTGTTATTTCCTCATTAACTATAAAAATTACATTTTCTAAAAACATAAATGATAATAATAACTGGAATATTTTCAAGAACTTTGAAACTGCATAAATGTAATTATAAAGAGTTCAAAGGAAAAAAACTGGAGTAATTTGTCAAAATACCAGAAGTGCATTAAATATACATTCAATTTACATAATGAGTAATATAAAGCCAAAATAAATCTAGTTATGTAATAACATAATTTCCTGTCTATAATCCAAAGATTGCAGGTTTTTATCTTCGAATTTCAGGGTGTGGATTCTATACTGTGCATATAATTTGTGAGCTTTTTGCTTTGTTTCATGAAAATACCATTCTATGAAATTGCCTTTAAAAAAATATTTTATGCTGAAAACAATTGACAGAATTTTGCGTGAGAAAAATAAACTTTCTCCAAAATACAATAATAGATGGATGATGGAAGGAAGCTAGCTTTTACAAAAGTACGTAAAATGCTACACACATCTGGCCTTACTGTGAACTGGAGGATAAAGACAATCTGTAATAAAGTTATTGATAACTAGACTTTCATTTGTAGACGCGTTACTGATCCAGACTTTCATTTCTCAGACAAATTACAAATCGGCAGGAAAATGTTGTTACTTTTATTTTTATCATAGTTCCTAAATTCATATCTTTATAATTTCCATCATCAAATTTATGTACAAATGAAACACTAAAATCATTCTTTGCAAATAAAAAAAAATGTTTTTAAATACATCATAGGTAACAGAACACAGTTGGTTCATGGTTATATCAGAGAACAGGCAAGAATCATCATAGGGATCTTTTATACTTTAGGGTTAGAATTATGCTTTATTAAATGGGTGTAATTCATAGGCAGGGGAAATTATGATAATTGTAAATCAGGAAATACAAATTATCAAATTAAAATAGATTCAAATTAATCAATATTCAGTCATATTAAAAAATAAAAAGTGACATTAAGTATTAGAAATGCTTAATGAATTTTACTTGACAGATAAATGATTAGGAATGCATGATTTGACCAATTTTTATACATCCAATTATTTAACCATACAAGGATTATTTATTGTAACAATAATCGGATCTAGAACTATAAATATCTTACTTTCTACCTTTTAAAAGGAAAAAAAAAAAAAAAATAGTTTTAAAATACTTAAATGACTTCATTCTAATCACTACACTAAATCCTTAATCTTTATTTTGATAGATTTCTTAAATATTATCATCTGTTTCTGTTTTACATAAGTATATATATTCACTTAACTTACCTAATTAAATTAACAAATATTCAGATCAAGTCAACCTTAATTTCCTGAGGCCATTTGTTCACATTTTATGGACAGGATATATTTATATAACAAGCAAATATGAAGAGTTTTTAACAAATTCACGAAATTTTATTTCAAATATCTAAATGCAATCTCCATGCAAAAACATTGTAAACTATAATGTTTGATTCTATAATAAAGAGCATTATTATAAAAACTTACTTCAAGAGTTTGCTGATACTCCTTATACAGTCGAACCCTTTCTGATTCAACAGTTATGTTCTCAAATGGGGCTTCATTTTCAAACTGCTTACGAATCTTCAAGATAAAATACAATTATGAAAATAAATAGTTATTTTTAATCATTTCAAAACATTAATGACTCCATAATAGAACAATTTTACTTTCTTTTTAAAAAGCAAGTTGATTTAAAACAAAATTTCTGAGAACATAAACGGGGGAAAAAAAAAAAAAATTTTCCCTAACAAAATGAAATGTTTTACAAAGATACACAAGCAAGTATACAGAACAAAAAATTACACTAAAATTATGAAAATCTGTTGTTATAAATCTAAATTAAATTATTCAGTTTAATCAAAATTTATATAAAACAACGAAAAGTATGGCCGAGTAAGTGGATAAATATATAATTAACACTAAAAGCACTTAGCAAAATGAAAAACTTTGAATTTAAATGAAAATTATTGTAAATTTTGCCTAAAGACTAATTGAAATATTCCATAAATATACAAGCTCTGTTGTCTTTCTGCAAAAACTTGTATTAAAATCCCTATCAATATTAATGAAAATTTATGCATAATTCATTTGAATAAAAAATTGGATACTAAATATTATAAATATATAACTTTACATTTTAAACTATAATAATGTGACTTTAAAAGGAAAAACCTACATTTTAACTGAATAACATTGTAATTAATTCCAACTAATTAAATGTGATATTCTACGAAACTAGTAATTACAAACACATATATACAGAAATTAATGATATTAAATTTCGTACAGTAGTTTGATTAAATGCTTCCCTTTTTTTTCTCTCTCATATTTTAATAGTACTTGAATAAATTGAGATAAAGTAAAATTAGCGGTATAAATCTCAAAGTTACAAGTCAAATCAAATCATTCAAGTTTTTCTATAATCATATGAAATTTGAATATATATTTCATAAATTTAATTATGAATCTTCTGAAAAAAGGAAACATGAATCTCCTAATCATACTTGAAATGCAATATTTTTAAGTAAACTTTTATTTCATTGTAATATTATTTGCTAAAAATTTATTTACATTGCCATAAAAGTTCATTAAACTTAAATACTTTATTTTTACTTGCAACATCATTTTCAAATCCCCATTTTTCCTGATAGACAATTAACAGCCGTAAAAAAATCAGATATTAAACAAACTATTTGCACGAACTTGTTGTGCGTACCTCAGGGTACTTAACTTCTCTATTTTTTCCCCCCATTTTCTTTTGCCAGTAAAATAAAAGCCATAAACCCCTTTCACAGAACAATATTTTAAAGTGCATAAAATCAAATCAAAGTTATTCATTTACATCAAGAAATGATTAACTAAAAAATATATAAATTAAATAATAATATTATTATCATATATAATTAGTAATAAAACATATAATTTTTTTAGTCACATTAAATAAAATGTTATAAATACATCATATTTCATAATTTTTTAATAAAATACATCAACATGAATGATCATACTCATTTTAAATTAATTTCTTGTGATAAAAAATAATTTATTTCTATTGATAATTACAGGTATACCAAATACTACTATAATTTTCTCCTCACATTCATATGCAAACGCTAACTTTAATTTCAGGTCTATTACATCATTTTTTTTTTTTTTTTTTTTTTTTTTTTGTCCTATCTCACTGATTTCAAAAATATGCCCTGCCAGTGTACCTTCAAAGAGTCCATGGATCTCTACTTAAGAATCAATACCAAAAATCTTTCAAATAAAAAGTTATTTGTTGCAAAATTATTCATAAAATTTATTTTTTATATTACACAGCTCTAACAATTAAAATCTTTAACTTACCACATTCCAATCTGCATTTGAATCAACTGCAGGTACTGCATTTTTCAACATGCTTCGGAATGCATTTTCCAAACGTCTTTGCTAAAAGGAGAAAAAAATTACTTATGCTATTTTAGCACAATATAAATAACATTACACAAGTAATAAATATGGATCTTTTGGAAACATGGAAGATTTTATAGAATATAAACTTAAAAATATATTTCAAAAAACAAAATGAATTCATTATGTTCATTTGAACAAATAAATTTGTTTATAATAATTTTAAAAAAAGCTTTATAATTTATATATTTAAGCGAATTATATAATATTCATTTGAACAAATGAGATATTATATAATATATCAAAAAATTTTAACATAGAAAAATTAATTTTAGCAGCTAATAGGTAATAAAATGACTCATGTAATGAATGACATTTACTGAAAAAAATTTATTTAGCCTAATTAAATGATGAATCCTTTGATTAAATAAAAAAAAAAATTTATTATACGTAGAAGTAACATAAAAAGTCATTTAAATTTTATATTAATTAGTTTAGTAAAAATTATGTCTAGTTACGTTCAGAATATGAACACACATAATAAATTTGCGTAAAAAATACAATAAATTAGATGAAAATATACTTAAGAATTGAAAACAAACACACAAATTTAATATGTAAAAGTAACCTTTCTAGCTTCTTCTTTGAGCCTTTCCTTCTCTCGAGCTTCTGCCTTTTCTAAAAGCTGTAACAAAAGAAAATACATTTTACTTCAAATTTAAATCTAAAATCACTGACTAACTTCCCCACATACACAGACAAAAATTGCTTAAGCTTATAAATGAAAAAATTATATAACAAATTGTAAAACGTTAAAAAATAAAACTTTATAAAATTATAGTATGTTGCATATAAAATATATTTTAATGGAAAAATGAAGAAAACTAAATTAAGAAAAAAAGCATATTATTCAAAAACATTAAAATATCAATATATTATTTTTAAATTTTGAAAGGAAATTATTGTTTCTTCACCTAATTATAAATATTTTAATAATTTGAAATATCGCATTTTCTGAAAAGAAAGATTTCGTGTTTTTTGGGTTTAGAAAAATACATCTAAATAACCACAAATATTTTTCAGAAAAATATAAATTTATAAAAAAAATTCAATACAAAGTAATTGAATTGAGAATTTCTGTTTTTAAAGAATATGCTTTAAATTTTAATGCCTTATTACTTATATGTGTATCTCATTTCATTAATTTAAAATATTTATCACGTGTTAAATATCTTACATAAGGAAGATTGTGGGTACTACCCAATCACCTTCCCTTTTCAGCCGAAATTGCAATGTAAAATTAGAAAAAAATTTTATATGGTCCACTTAACATGTTGTATAATTACCACATGAATCAAAATAACTTTTTAAGAATATTTATTTCATAGATAGAGAAGTAGGCAATTACAAAAGGGCAAATATATTCTCAAAATGCATAATAAATTTTTAAATGCAACCAGAAATTCTCAAAACTGGCATAATTAAATTTCCAGAACTGACAACTTCCAACTTTTAGAAATTTCAGAACGTAAATATACCAAACATAACTTAAATATACCATATACTTTTACAAATTACCTATTAGTGAAAATATTTCTTCATAGATCCTATTTATAATTATTTGCAAACACAGAACAATAAAGAATTAAATATGAATAGAAATAATATTTTATTTAAATTTTTCTGTTTTGGCGAGTTAAAACTATATTTTAACAATGACAAAAACTTTATTTTGAAAAATTTCAACAAATTCAATTTTCTGAAGAAGCAAGCATTTTTCTTCATGACTATTACTGAAATGATTTGTAGACCAAGCAAGATGATATTTTGTTTCATGTCCTAACTATTTACTTCAATTAATAAAAGAAAATTAATTATTATTCAATTATTTGAAAAAAAGGTTAAAATATAAATAAGTAAAACTGAAAAAAAATAATAATAAAAGTAATTAATAAAAAATAAATGCAGATTACAAAAACTTAGAAATTAAAAATAGCATTAATAAATATTTATTTAAAAGTAGTGTGCAAGTTGAAATATAATTTAAAATACATCATGATAATACTATTATATATTTCAAAACATAATACTCACACTATTGTAAGTTAACTTCACATTTCCAGCATCAAGAGTAGCTGACCTTTTGTCTTCACTAACTATTGTAGCAAATTCTTCAAATGTTGTGGTTACTTCAACTGTAAATCCTTTTTCCTAGAAAACATCAGAGAAATGGGAATGCTAATTAATTTTTTGTAAAAACATATATGCCTTATTTACACTATGTTTACTAAACATACATACTTACTAAACATATTTACATAAACATACTTTACTAAACATATTTACTTAAACATATATGCCTTATTTACATGCAAATATTAAAAACTTAATACTGTTATAAATGTTTTATAAAACATTTATCAAAAATTGAAGAATAAATAAAATCTACTAACCTTCAGCAATTCTTTAATTATCTTTTTCTCATCATGAAAGCGTGCTTTCAATTCTTCCACATAAAACTTAAAAAGATCCAGTGGAGTTGAACCTAATAAAAAATTTTGAAAAGTTATTTCAGATTTTCAATTGTATATGTAATACATTTTTCTTTCATATTGTAGATTAAAGTAATTATGCTATAAATAATGGAATAAAAAGAGAACGAATTTTATAAAAAATGATATTAAAATGAATAAATGATTTTAAAGTGAATACAGCAATATTCAAGATATTGATGAATTTTATTTTTTAAACATTCTAATTATACAAAAAAATAAAATTTTTATTTTATTTATATGTCTATGAATATTTTCTTTCATGTCCTAACTATTTATTTCAGTTATTAAAATCTTTTGGTCAGGCAAATAATGTAAAAAAATATAATTAGTAAAATTAAGTGAATTTTCTTATTTCTCACAGAATTATTTATATTGTACATTATTTACAGGTCATTTTTCTTAATGACTATTACTGAAATGATTTGTAGACCAAGCAAGATGATTTTTTTCCCCAAAAAAGTGGCCCAAAAAAGCCAATCTCTGCAATGCAATATGTATATGGTCATATAAACTTTTCTATCTATATGAAAACTAAGATTAAACATATATTTTCTATTATTTCCTAATTTCTTTAATAAATGCTTTTATTCTATTCAATTCCACGTAGAGGTAGTTAATTTTTAGATTGATAAGGCAATTTTCTTATAGATTTAAGAAATAAAAGCAGAGAAAATCTTTTATGTAATGAATTGAAATTTTTAGGGGGCAAAGGGAGGCAAACATGCTGTTATTGACAAAATACATTCTAAGAATCTCATAATTGTCAAGTACTATATAGCAAAAGCCAATGACATACATTTGCATTCACAGATAACTTTAAAGGAAACTTCTCAGCAGTATCTTAAGCAATTTTGAGTAGTTTTTGATGCTCCAAAAACACACTGCACAGACTTATTTGTCAGCAATAAAAACTCCAAATTATTCTTCCCAGTTTTAGTAACTATTCTAGGTACTTACTATAATGACAATATACAAAACTGTGGTTCACTAGACAAAAATGAGAACACATTATTTTCTGGTAAATTCTTAGTGCCGGAATTACTTTTCATTCACTCGTACGACTAACTCACGTAAAAACTTTGTTCTTTGTGAGCAATGCAGTGGTCCTCATATTCTCATCTTGTACTTCAAATTTCCTTAAATGCATTCAGGTTATATGATGCCTATAAAGCCACAGACATAACATGCTCTAAGAAAAAAAGCAGAGGTGACAATTCTTGAATTTAAAAAATCTAAATCATTTGTCCTTCATTTTTAGCAGAAAAAAAAAGAAGAAATTAAAACTGGAGAGAGAGTCCGGAGTCCGGACTGCACCTGCTTTAAAATCCAGTTTCATCACAAAGAAGAAATTACCCAGTTATTTAATCAGCACATTTTGAAAAAGCAGAAAATGATCAGAAAATTTCACAGCAATACTAACTTCACAACAATCATTGAAACAATTCTCCCTATCCTCCAAATATCACACAAAAATATCCAAATATTTCATAAAAAGAAATTCAAAACAATAAAATTTGGATATGAAGTCTTGCATGATTTTGATAATACTGTTTTTAACAGACAGGCCCACCACACATACTGATTAGTCAAACATGACTACTTTGCAAATTCTTTTGGTTCTTTATTTTAGGTCCTTTTTCTAATTATTTTTCCTGTTTAATCTTCTTTTTCCATACTCTTTAAAAATGTAAACATTATTTAATGGAATGTCAGAAGTATTCGAGCCAAAAAAAAACAAAATGTGGCTACTCAATTTTTAAATTATATTTAAATTTTTATAATTCAAGAAACCTTTCTTAACAATGACAATGAATTTCCTTTACCAGGTAAACTTATCTACAGAAAAGATAGACCTAACAACAGGAAAAGAGGAGGTCTGATGATTGTCACTATTTCTTATAGTACTATAAATTCCTATAATCTTTCTCATTCTGATAAAAATAAAAAGCTGGCAATATTTTTTTCTAAATTAATTGAAATTTTTTAATTGTACAAGATAACAGAAGAAATGTGGTTTTTTTTGTTTTGTTTTTTTTAAGTTTTTTTTTTTGTGCTAATCATTTTAGGAACCTCTAATCCAAAATTTTTGTAGTTTTTCATGGTAATCAGGGGAAATCCATAGTAATTGGCATCTATGCATGCATTTAAAAGAACATACACTAACAATTTATTGCTGGAGTGCTATTCTCATTTTTAAATTCTAAAATACAGTCAAAATGTGTGGTCTCTATGAAGGCCATATCTTTGATAAATCTGAATCTAAAAGCAATCAGCAAATCAAAGAAAAAAACTATTCTTTAAAATAGTTATATATAGTTAGAAATACAAAAAAATTACCTGGTTGGGTTAACATATTGCTGAAACGAACATCAGCACTTATTGTTGGATACAATTCCACCCATAATGACATTGAAGTTAACTTTCCAGCTTCATGAAGTTGGTTAAGAAGGCGCTATACAGATAAATATTTTAAATAACAATTCCAATTATTGCAGTCAAATGATTCAAGATAAAATAAAAATAAATGTAAAAAATTACCACAAAAGCTTCTCTGTTTTTTCTTTGTTGTCTTTGTATCCTTTTTCTTTCTCTTTCTTTTTCTTCCTCCTCTTCTTGTTCCAATTGCCTAATATGTTCTTCAAATACAATTAGTGCATCGTCTTTATCCATGTCTATATAAAAATGAAAAGATTACACTTATTTTTTTTTTTTTTTTATTTTATATGTCTGGTAAACCTCATACAACTAGATGTTTTATTCATATCACAATAATTCTGTATAAAATTTATTAATTCAAAATTTTTAAAAATAAATGCATTTATGAGTTCTAAGACTACAACTGACCCTTATTAAACAACTCCTTTAATAAATGAAAAGTTACTTTACTGAAGATTGATTTATACCCACTCATATAGTTTATTCCTTGTCACTTCTCTTTTGAATAGATATTTATGTATGTAGATACATACATGTGTCAAAATCATGCTACAGTTTTTCAAAGTAACATTATCATATGTATGTGTCAAAATCATCACAGAAATCAAATTCTTATTTACCAAATCAATTACTTTTTAATAATTTTTAGCACTGTACATTTTACATTTATACTTATTTATTTATTTTACTTATAATTGCATAAGCAAATATAACATGAAACTAAAAAAATAATTTTAAAAAAAAATGTGCTTATTATTACAGAAAAATTTTGTATCTCCATTACGAGAAAATGGAAAAAATAGTTGGAATGGAATTTTATTCGATTTCACAGCAGTTGTTTATTACAAAAATTTTTCATCTGATTTTCTCAATGGCTAAATACTTTTTTAAATGAATATTAAACAGATTTATTATAATTCAAATACCAAATTTGAAAAAATAAATATATGTGTTGATAAATATTCATGAACTGTATAAAGAAAGGTATAATAAAAACAGTGAAATATTTCAATATACTATAAAGTACTGCCTATAATCCATGGTTCACATTTCATGTTGCTGCTTTCAATTTGTTAATTTTTTTCCCTCCAAAATTTTCATAAAATATCCACCAAAAATGTTTTTTGGTCTAAAAAGATAGAACTTTCTTAGATGAGAAGAAAAAAATAGCAAATAGTTATGGATGATGGAAGGAGGAAGGACTTTTAAAAAGAAAGCAAAATGTGCTATACATCCTATGTCGGTGTGTGCTAGTAGATCAAAAATGTCTGGAATGAAGTAACCGAATTACAAACGTTTTATTCAGAGTCAATTAGTGATTAACCTTGATCAAGATTTGATTTTCATTTCTCTAGCAAATATAAAGACTACAAATAATTAGAAAAATGTCATCTCTTGTCACAGTTTTTGCATATCTTCTTTACAAGTTTTCACTATCTTAAATTTATAAAATACTTTTTATTATATAATTGTGGAATCAAACTTTTCTAAATTTAATAGTTTTGCTAATTTAAAGCGATAAATATAAAAAAAAAATTTAATTGGTATATACTATTACACATGTGTTTAAATTCTTTTAAAAGATTTTCAACTTTTCAGAAAATCTGCACATTAACAAAATTGAGTACAGCACTTTAATGCATTATAATTCATATAACAAATATGTCAGAAACTCTAAAAACCTCTTTTATTTCTTTTGTATTCAAAACAATAATGTGATACACTTTTTTTTTTTTTTTTTTTTTGTAAAAGTAATCATAAAAATAACCTTAACGCATAGTTCAGATTTATGCATATCACATCAGATTTAAGTAAAATATAAATTTTTTTAATGTTATATAAATACTAAAACAATACTCAAATCAAACATTGTTTATTGTAATTTAGTGACAAAAATACCTTATATATTTTTTAATTATAAGATTTAGATTCACTATACTGTCATTTATGATTTGAGGGGAGAAAAAGTCTGTTGCTCAGCTTTTAATTTAAACAAAACATTCATGACAGAGCTTTTATAATATTAATCTCAATTAATTTGAATAAAAAAAAAAATGTACTAATTTTAAAATAAAAAATAAATTAATTTTCATCCCTCAGACACTTTTTAAAAAAAAAAATTAGAAGAATTTTGTAAAACATTTCTTAAAATTCAATCTTGCCAGAAAATCCATTTCCTCAACTTTCCTCTAAATATATCTTAATAACATTGCAAACAAACACACAATAAAAAACACAAATTATATTTCAAACTTCTATTAATTATAAAGATAAAAAATATATATATTACATCTAATAAACTTACTAAGCAATTCAGCATCCTCAGAAAACTGAGGATTATCAAGTAACAACTGTTGAGCTTCTGCCCAAGTTGTTTTATATGTAACACTTGTCATAGAATCTAAAACTCCACTCAAAACTTTCATATTACGCTTCCTCAAAGCTTTTGCTTCTTCCTAAAATATAATATAAATATGAGTATTTGAAGTTATGTTAGTTCCAAATTTAAGTATGAATAGTAAGAAAGAACTGGAAAAAATTTACTTATATTTACCTTTTCTCTTTTTGCTACAAAGAAAACAACATCATCATAAACTTCTTTTCTGTCTCTATCAGGCACAGCTCGCCAAACTTCTAAATCTCCAAAGATTTCTTGGGCTTTCCTAATTATTAGAAGTCACAAAATATGAATGACTAAGATATTATTGCTAAGTCATTTAAATATTTGTTCCCTACTAAGACGTATTAATTGTTACCTAATTTAGTAAACATATTAAAGTATTTAGAATTAACTTTTCCCTGCTTCACATATCATGAGCTGTTCTAATACACAATACAAGGAAAAAGTCTCTTTACAATTTGAAAATTTTATAACAAAGGTAATTGATGAGATAGATGTGTTCCTCAAGGTTTTTGTAACATGTATTTACATATTTCAGGTAGGATTGTAAAGAACTCAGTAAAAATGGTTTTAACTCAAGAAAAGACATAAAAATAAATCATGATTTTTTTAAATAAAGTCAAATTTGTAAACTCAGAACTAAATATGGAAAAGATCAATGTTTATATATAGATGTATTAAATTAAATTAAATATTAAAAAAAGTAAAAATATTACATAATGAAATATGCATATTTATCTGTCTTTTCATTTGCTTTTGTAATAAATTTTTGAAATTGTAAACAGACTTTATGGACACTCAGTATATAACCACTAAATGTTTAAAATGAATGACATGAAGATGCATGGTTAATGAGTATGAATGAGAAAATCATAATCAGATATATTAACTTTACTATTATTTCAAGACAATAAAAACGAAAATGACATTGATGAAAACAAAAGACAATATAAATTTTTATTTTCTTTATTAAATAATTTGTAAATACGTTAATCAGTAAGAATTTGTTTCTTCAGAAATTGCTTTGGTTTAATGATAATTTTTTTACATATTTGAACTATATTTTATTGTTCATTAATAAGTTCAGAATTAATAATGTCAAAAGAATAATATAAATAAAGAAAAGTAAATTATAAAATAAAAATGTGATTTAACAACTAATGAATATCAATAAGAAACACAATCCAACAGTTACTCATTTATTATTTTTGAAACTGACATTAATAGAATTGAACGTTACATTATGATGGCATCTAATTTGTGAATTTTTCCATTATATAAAATAGTAATTTTTCATTGTAAAAACTGAACTTTATAATTTAATGACTCAAGAACTGTTTACTTTCAACAGCATTTTTTTATAAAAAGATAAATAATAAAATAAATAATTTAGATGGTAAATAAATTAAATTTTTCCAACAAAAACTTGGGTAAAAAATATTTTATAATTATTGGAAAACTTAAACATTCTAAAATATTATATTAATCTCCAAAAATACATAAGAAGTTTTAATAAATTTATTGGCATAATCTCTTCTTTTTTTGTTTGTTTGTTTACATGTATATGAAAGAAAATCACAAAGATAATAAGTCTATTATGAATTATGAATTTTGATAGCAAATCAGTAATTAAATAAAATTAAGGCTTCCGAAACTCAAATTATTGAAAATTCTCTATTTTAATCCATTAAAATATAATAAATACTATAAAAGTGATTAAATAAACAAGAATAATTACTTATATCTTTTTTTTAATATTTTTCAAATTAAAATTATAGATTTTAGAAATTTGTTTTTCCTTTTATTATTATTTATTTAAACATAGCATTTTTATTCAGATTTAAAACTTACTTATATTGAAAAATTTCTTTTATTTATGTTCACACAAATAATGCTGTATTTTGATATGACTATAATGAACAAGAAATTAGTTGCAGTTTGTAATAAATTTTTATATGGACATTTGATTTTATCATAACATTTATTTTATATTTAAGTTATTTAAAGATTTTTTTTTTTTTTTTTTTTTTTTTTTTTTTTTGGTACTGAATTAATATACATGAAAAATCAAATGACTCACTTGGAAGTATTGACATTATATATGTATTGCATAAAGAAATCTAGTAAGTTGACTCTTTAATGAAAAGTTTCCTCCTGGATCTTTATCCATTTTTTTTATTTTCTTTGAGCTCCAGGCTTTTATTTTTTATTTATTCCTTTTTTTTTTACAAATGTTCAATAGTTTATATTGATCTTATCATCTTTAGTGATTTAAGATGGTTTGGTTCGGTTTGTCGCTATACGGTCATCTTGTGTACACGGGACCTACAGTTAACGTGGATTCCGAACCACTCACAAAGATCCATGCCACCGCCAGGATTCGAACCTGAATCTTGGGATACAAAGGCCAGAGCGCTGGCCAATTGGCCATCAGGCTGCTTTTGTGATTTAAGATACCATCTAACAAAAATTGTGTTTAGAAAGATTGTATTTAGCCTTTTTATCTCAAATGATGAAATAATATCATACTGAGCATATTTTCTTAAAAATTTTCTCTTCAAATATTTTTTGGCTAATATATTTAACTAATGAAATTTACAAAATAAGATGCTTTTTTTCTATTTGTGCAGAATATACTGGATATTTCTCAATTATTTCTTAAAAATTGCTTCTGAAATAACCTCTGAATGATTCCATCAGCAAGATTCTTCAATGTTTTTTACAGTGGCAAGTTTTAAAGCTTTTGAAAATTATTTAAATGAATAAAATGTTTAATTCTAAAGAAATAATTTGTAATAAAATGAATAATGATTAGCATCACAGATTAAAAAAACATTATATTATTTGTATAAACAATTTAAAACATAAAAGCAATTTATTTTCTACATTTTAGAATTTTAAAACTTCATTTTAAAGTTAGAATTTATCTAAAAGATTCTTCAAAAATATTATCATACAGAATGTTATTGTTCAATCTTATAATTATCATCCAAATTTAGAAATGAACTATAAAAATATATAAATTTGCAACAGTTAGAAAAATTATACAAGTTTCCATAAGCATAAAAAATGTATAATGGATAAAAAAAAAAAAACAGAAAGAAATTTGTTTTAACTAACCTGTATCTCAAGGAGGAGTGCATTTTATCACAATTCTGCAAAAAAACTTCAAGCTCTTCTTTATTCCTCTTGGCTCTGAGACGTTGTTCTTCCTAAAACCAAAACAATTTGCATTGGACTAATTATTTCAAATAAAATCCCAAAACCAGTATATTTGAAGTAAAATGAAATGAAATAAAATGATCTATACAGTTCTTACAAAAGATAAATAAACTTATCAGAATTTCAAATTTTAGTAAAATTACAGCAATCAATTAAAAATATAGGGAAAAATAACTAATAATTTTAATGAAACATAACCAATAATTATTAGGATTTTAAAACAAACAAAAATAAGAAATTATTAGGATTATAATAAATGAGAACTACAAAAACTGCATATGAATATTAAGATATTAAAATATAATGAAAATAACTTTTATAGAATTAAAAAAAAAAAAAAAAAGAATAATCAAACCAGACCTTTTCTTCTTTCGATCTTTGAGTTTTATAAGCATTAAAAGCTTGTTTTTTTTCATTTAATTTCTTTAATGTTCCATATCGACTATCATTAATAATAAGTTTTAAAGCTTGTTCCCAAGTTGCATTGCTAGGAACATTCTGAAAGAGATAAAGAAAAAAATTGTTAGAAAATAATTTTATATGTTATTTTTAAAAAAATGTCATTTAGCAATAAAGCAACACCAAACTTAATTAGGTCTTGTATATTTGAGAAACAAAATTTTCCTTTTGAGTGAGCAAGAATACGTAAAAAACAGGGTTAAAACTTTTTACTATCATTATTATGTTTCATTATGAGTATTAAATTTTATTTCAGTTATTTAAAAGCATTAACAATAAAGTAAACCAATCAATTCAACTTATTTAAGAATGGAAATTTTAGCATTTTCTCTAAATATCTTTTAAAAATTATCATTTTGCTAAATTACTTAATAAGATGTACATAAAATATTTTTGAAAACATTTTCTTTGTAAAAAAAAAAAGATTTTTTTAAATTAAGGTAAAGCAAAAATATATAAAGAAACTAAGCTTTGATGATAATAACTAAATAAAATGGAGTTAATTTTTGTATGAAAGGCAAAAAGTACTTTAAAAATATATTAACGACTATTAAAAATAATTGAGTATTTTATTGATGTTGATAAAATTGCATATTTTAAAGATAAATTCTTCACACGACAATGAAATATAGTAAGTGGTTAAAAAATAACATTTAAAAATAAATAAAAATTTGAAGTCCTAGAAATGCAATTTGATTTAATGATTGAAAATGTGTTATAAATTGTATTAAAAAAGGGATACATTTTTCCAAGTAAAATACCTTGTCCCTAAGCAATTCTTTGAAGGCTTCAATAGCCTCCTTTTTATCTTTGAATACAATTGGTTTATTTGGATCAGTTTCTTCTTCAGTACCCTCTTCCCTGTAAAAAATGAACAAATATGAACATTAAAATTATTATTATGTAAAAAATGAACATTTTTTAATGAAGGTAAGCATTGCAATTACCATTAAAAATGTGCATTATTAGAAAAATCATTCTTTAAAATTTAAATGCAATAAAAAACTTAACTTCCTTAAATTATAAAATGCATTAATAATATGTATATTTAATGTATATTTGACATTTATAATTTTAATATTACATAAATAAGTAATCAATCAGAAAAATAAATACAGCATGAAAATCTGGGTTAATTATTAAGTTATTGTGAATTAAGATCTTTGTCAGGACACAAGAAATTAGAGAAAGAAGCGTTTATGAAATAGCAAAATTCTTTCACGCTCGATTCCACATAGGGCCCAACAATAACAGGCAGAGATCAGAGCTAAGGTATGAATGCTCAAAATCATTTGCTATTGTCAATTACAAATATACTAGGTTTTTATAAAATGGAAACTTATAATGCTACAGACATTATTTAAACACAAATTTATTAAACATTTCCTCAAAAACTGCCAAGTTATACATGCAATATTCTTGTGTGTATTTATTTATTTTAGTAGCATGTGTCCTGAACACCTCTTTTAACACTTATGCTTCAAAGTACCTTAAAAACAACCTAAGCAATAAAAAACAGATTGATAAGCATATCTAACACAAAAAAAAAAATGAAATATTTCAACTAAGTTCTAAGCAAATAGAATGAAAAAGAACAGTGTGATAACTAAGAATTTATTTTAACTACTAAACAATTACTCATAAGCAATAATTTTTATTTAACATTTCACAAAGTAAAGAATAACCTTGACATTATTAAATTACATACCGGATAATACTTTATATACAAAAGAAATGCATGTTAAAAGAGTGCATCATGATAATAAATAATTTTAATTTGTTAATAGAGTAAATGAATACATATAAATAAATAAAATAAAAGCTAAAAATACCTTTAACAACATTAGTACTACTCTGCTAAAATTAAATTTTTATAAAAATAAATTATATAACATTATATTTTATAATAAAATGAGCCGATATGACACATTACAAATAAAAATTTTACGTTTATTACCTGTCCTCAGTATCACCTTGATCAGAAGGAGTGCCAACATTTTCTGGAGCACCAGTTGTAGGCAACTGAATATTGGCAACATTTTGGCTACTCTCTGATAAGGGTGAAGCTACCGCAGGAGAATTAGTACCTGCGGAATTGCCTTTTGAGGGTGATGCAATAGCAGTATTTGAATTGGGAGTTGTAATAGGCGATGAAGTCTTAGTTGAACTAAAAGTAAATTTATTCATAATTAATAAAGAAAATAACTGGCTATCAAACAATTAAGTTTTATTACTAAAGCAATTATAATAATGATCAGGCTACAAAATTGAAATCAAGCAATATTTTACAGCATCATAATTCAAATGCATTTTACAAAATTAAATTATTTCAATAAAGCAGGTTTATATAGTAAAAAAAGAAAGACTGCTTAATGTTTCTAATTATACATTAATAAAGTAATGTATTTAAATTATGAAATTATTCTTTTAAAATATATTACTTTTTAAATTATATAAAATATTATATAAGTCTGCATTAATACAATGTTATATGAAAAGGTAAACACAGTTCGAAAATAAATTAAATTAGAAATGAGAATAAACTAATTATGAAATATTCTACATACTTTTTTTCTTCCTCTTTAGCAGAAACCAGATCTAAAAATAAATATATAAATTTATTTAAGCATTATATATGTGATCATTAGTGAAAATAATTTATTAAAATAAAAAAACTATTATAATCTACAAGCAAGGAAAAAATATCAATGATTTTAATAAAGAAAAAAAAAATCATTTGAAGTTTATTATAAACATAACTAAATATCTAAATTATCATTACTTCTTTCATGAAAATGAAAAAAAAAGCAGGTATAAATATCGTTTAATTCACGTTAGAGAAAAAGTAAATAAAAACAATGCTTCTGCATTGACTGCTTTCAATAAATACTACACATTTTATTTTACTACTTTTGTCGACATAAATGTAAACAAAATTCCATAATTAAAATGCGTTCTTGTTTTGAGAATATTTGAAACAAAATTATACATGTTTCATACACTATTTTCTTTATAAAGATGTCAAATTTATTTCATAAATTGATTATATAAAAATATTTTTTAACAATATTTGTATAATTTTAAATTCAATCCTATATACTCAAAATATAATTAACACTTACTTTTCAAGTCTTCTAATTCTTTAGGAATAGTCCATCTAGATTCTTTAGTTTGAATATTATGATAATATGTTCTCCCTGTTTCAGACTTATATTCCTTCCAAGGACATTGTGACAATAAAAGCTATGATAGAAGGAAAAAAAAAATCAGACTGCTAGTTATAATAATAAATACTTATTTTATACTAACAATGAAAAAAAAAAAAAAAAAAAAACCAGTGGAATTTTTAATATGCTTTCTGAAAACTTATTACTACCTATGCTTATAATTAATATGTCAGCTAATATACGATTTGCGACAGCAAATTTACAACTTTGATATAAGTAATTAAATGCATTAATTTTAATAAATTATCTTAAAATTTTACTCATTGAAAGTTATATATATATATATAATCTCAAAATTGCCAAAAATGAAATTATTTTCTTCTTATTAAGAAAGGTGGAAAGGTAGTTTATAGATGATAAAGTTTTACAAGCTAGAAATTCAAATGAACTATCAAATAAAATAAGTAATAATAATTTAATTGCATGTTTATTCAAAATAAAAATATAAATGCTGTTGCACTTTCATAAGTTTTGATAATATAAAAAATACCTAATCTATAAAAGGTGTTATATGTGTACATACATAGACAATATATAAATAAAAAGAATACATACTTAATAGTAGATATTGATTGTCCAAATAAACTAAAGAATATATTGCAAAAAAAAAAAAAAAAAAAAAAAATGAGGAGTACACAAGAAATTATAATAGAAAAGAAAAAAATATTGCTACCTGTATCAGTGAAAAAAAAACAATCCAAAGAATAAAGAGAATGTTAATATAAGAAAATTATAAATATTATTAACATCCCAGAATGTTGCAATTTATCTACTTTCACATTTGAGAAAAAAAAATATATCAAAATTTTTAAGTTTAAATGGCCCACAGTTCATATATGTGGTATTCTTTGAAATATGTATATACATATATCAAAGACTATGCATGAATAAAAATTTCTACACTGTAGTTAAGATCCTAAACTAGCTTATTTTAAAACTCAATACCATAAAAATAAATACATACATCTATGATCATAAAGCATATTAAAAATTAAAAAAAAATCCTTTTTTCATCATTAAGAAAATTAAAATCATTTCATTCCTAAAGAAATAAATTTAAAATAATGTATGAAAATTTATAATTTTAGTATTTTCCTATAATGGAAATATTGATTGGCGATAATTATTAATTATGTTTTCAGTCAAGTGAACTTAATTCTTATTAATGTCCATCAGTTTCATTCAATTGCATACATTTATATACACAGTGTTACATTTTGACTTATTTTGTAAAATATTACTCTTTTCTGCCAATTATTGTTTTCATGAACTAACCTACTAATTCATCACCTAATTCTTATAAAAGAATTTTAGGGTGTGATTATTATTCATTTTACCCAAACTCCCAGCCTGGAAAATTTACAGAATTTATGCAATTGATAATAGGCAGGAAACTATAAAATATTTTATACTTGAAAACCATAAAGAATAGATATTGAAACAATTTTAATATAAAAAGACAAAAATTATTATGGAAAAATAATTTGATAAATTTTTAATTTTGATTGAATTCATATATTAGATGAGAAAGTTTATTCAATTAAGACAAAATAAAATTCTAATGAATAAATTAATGAAGTTCATGTTAATGCTAATGATCTACAATAAAAATAAGTAATAAAATATCCATACCTCAGATTGAGTTTTTAATTCGTCTGGTTTTTCCCAACTAGATTGTTTTGTAACATGATTATAAAAATATGTTCTTCCATCAGGTGCTTTATGCTCAGTCCAGTTGCTTTTCTGCAAAAAGAATTCAAAATATTTTTTAAAAACTTATTTTTCCAGAAACATAAATTAAATTAAAATTAGTATCAATAATTACAATTTAAATGTTAAATAAAAGGGATGATAATAATTATATGAAATTGATTTGACATTTTCTAAAATGTTCAAAGTTTTAAGAGATATTTTATACAAAATATAAATGTTGAATACAATTTATTATTGCAGAATTAAATTGTATTTCCTTCTACACTAATAACAAGCATCATTATTGAATATCAGCACAGTGAATACCGAGGGTAAATGTTTTAAAACACTATAATTAAACAAGCAGAACCAATAATTTGCTTTTTAGATTATAATTAAAAGTTAAGAATTTAAGACAGTGGCGATATCAAATTTGTAATGTTTTTTTTTATTTAAAAAATGAAAAATTATAAATATTATAAAATTAAAATACATTGATAATCACACACAGTGGAAAATACATAAAAATTAACAACACTATTTTAAATAAAAATTCATACATCAAATCATAATTTGAAATAATGTATCTGATTTAATCCTATCCATTTAATAATTAATCTAAAAATATGTGATATTATAACATTCATGTCATATATATATATAATTCACACAAGTCAAGTCAATATTCTTAAAAGATGTATAAAAATGTTTAAAGCTACATACTTTTTCTGGTTGTTTAAGTGTCGCAGAAGAGTCATTCTAAAAAAAGAAATTAACATTTTATTTATAATAACTGGAAAAATAATGTTACACACATCATAATTAGTTAAAGATCAAATTTTCAATAAAATATTCACATTTAAGAAAAATATAAGTAGATTAATAACTACAATTATTCTATAAATTATAAATAGATTAATAACTACAATTATTCTATTTTAATGAATAATTAAATGAAATTTAAAATTTTAAAAATAAATTTCAGAACAAATATTGATAAAATATTAGTAAAAAAAATGTGTTTAACAATATTTCATTACTTTTCATAAGTAATTATAAGCTTTTTTTTTTTTTTTTTTTGCTAGTACTTAGATTTTAAGGTATATTACTTGTGAATCTTTTGCAACACCATTTACTGATGGCGATGAAGGAGCAGCAGTGGAGTTTGATGATGGCGGTGCTGTAATAACATTTGGTGTAGGAATTGTAGTACCTGTAAATAATTTTTTTATAATTTAAAGGAATGAGCTAATTAACCATTTTAAAAATAAACACTTTTTAAAAGTAATAATTATCTTTCAATGCAATTATTCAATGTACGATACAAAAATACTACAATTAATAAGCATTTAAAAAATGCAAGGATTCAACAATTAAGATCTGTGTTCATACACACATAAAAAAATCTATACTGCATTTACAAAACAGTTTCTTATAAAATATTGTCATTATCATTGAATAATTAATATTTTCATTTTTTAAATGATTACACAAAATTAATACAAATTATTAGTCAATGTAAAATTTTATTCATTTACGAGCATGCATTTTTAATGTGTGAGTGATTCTGAATGATTAAAGATTATTCAGAAAGAATAAAATTTAGTTAGCTATTATTTCGACAAATCCACTGAAATAATCTACAGAGCCTTCAACATTTATGTTAAATAAATAATTATAAAATCCTTGTAAAGATTAAAGACTGAAGAAAAAAATTAAATATTCAATACAACAACCAAGATAGCATTAGCAAGCAATATGTGTAAGTTTTTTTAATGCTCAATGACATTAAATGAGAAATTTAATGACATTATGCATTTAAAAATCTTCCTGTTTATTACTTGTAAATAAAACAGTTTAAGATAGCAATGCTCACATCCAAGCAAAAAACATATATAATTATTGACGGGACTATGAATCTTCATTGTATTAATCATTTATAAACATGAATACAGTTAGGAAATATTTTAAGCTATACTTCAAAGGCCAGTGTATTTTTTTATCTTTATATTTATTAATAAAAAATGTGCAAACATTTTTATATTTATCAACATAAATATTAATATATTATAAGAATTACCAGATGTCTATACTTAATAAAAACAGCCTACACTTTGAAAGTCCTCTCAGTTTTAGATTTTAGACTTTATATTTATGAAATAAATGGAATTTTTGTATTTTTAAAAGATCGATCAATTGACTTTAAATTAGAAAATGTAAAAAAACAAAAAAAACAAAAAACAATTATGACAATGCATTATCCAAACTGCAACAAGAAAATGATCTCTTGCACTCTTTATTGGTGATGAGTCACAATCATTAACACACCATAATATCCATATTTCAAAGAATAAAAATTTAGTTAACTATTACTTCAACAAATCCACCGAAATATTTATAGAGCCTTCAGTATTTATTAGTTAAATAAATAATTATAAAATCATTGAAAAATAAATTATTAATTGTAATAATATATAAGTTTGGTTTAGAAACTGAACTGTTTAAAAATAAATAATACATACCTATATTAGCAAAAAACATACCTGGAGGTGCCATTCCAGAAACTGGTGCCATATTCCTGAAACCAGGCATAGGAAATCCAGGCATTCCTGGTCCAGGAAAAGGCCCAGGAACAGGCATCCCAGGAGTACCACTTGGTGGCATCATCATTGGTGGCCTCATACCTTCTCCTCCTGGTCTCATTGGATTTCCCATGAAATTAGGGAGGCATTGGAGGTGGTGTCATCTGCAAAATAAAAATATTAAGTATTATTTCAAAGCAGAACACAAGATTTTAATGAATAGCTTAATTTCTTATGCTGAAAGCTGGATTGAAGCTGGAAGATTAAAGCTGAATATATACAAAGGAACTGAATGCCAAACCTGATAATGAAAAAGCAATATTTTCATCATCACTGTTCAGAAAAAAACTTAATTTTTCTACAGCAACTACACAAAATCATGATTTTCATAACCATACATCAAAAATGAAAACAGCATTTCAAATGCCAAACAGTGGGAGAGAAAATAAATCTTATTTCATTTTCAATGCAATTTATATATACACATCAACTAATACAGAAAGCGTTCTTTAATATGGCAATTTGGAACCATGCCATGCTTTATTGGTAAGTCCTAATACAGTTTTAACTAAGATAAATTACTTTTAAATAAAAATTAAATTATTAAAACATATGCATATTCAATGTGTTTACATACATTGTGAATCCGTGTAAGTAGTATAAATATCCCAACACAGTAATTAGTCCTTTTAGAAACCAAAAATTAAATTCAAAGATTGAACATTAATTTAATTGAATATTCTTGTAATGATAAAAAAAAATAAAAAATTAATACACTACAATGATAGTTAAAACAAATTGTAATAAGCTACTTTATAACATGGAAAAAAAAAAACATTTCCGCATTACTGTTTAAAAGTATCCAATATCACATAGCTTTTATGATTCAGATATTTTTTTCAAAATATCATTACTAATTACAAGCAAATTTATGAATTCTGGTATTTGTTTGTTGGATTTGACAAATTTTATAAATGTACTAAACACAAGATTATAGCTTTGTCTTTCATTGCTTTTCTTCTCTGTCTGATTCTAAGCACCTGAACATGGGTTTCTTGTGGGTTTACAGAATTTAGTGTAAATTACTAACACTTCGTTTATTTGATGACTGGCACATTTCCATCGATTTCAGTACAGTTTGTTATTTTCTCAAGCGGCACACAGTTTTTACACATTTTCTATCAAGTCTAGCACACTTTTTGACAATTACTGGTAATGTTTATATTTTAATTAGCATCTTATCATTAGGCCAAAATGTATCAGCAGTGTTGAGTCACTTCTTTCATTTGATTCAAAGCTAAGGAATTGCAAAAATTGCAACTTTGATATTGAAACAAAAATCTTTTACATCACAGAATCCAAAAATGCCTTTCATAAAAGATCATTTTAAGAAATACTTTACATTTCGAATCACACCTTGATCTATTAGCTGAATCAAGGGAGTAGCATTTTGTAGAAAGTTATCTACAAACATTTGTTTATTGGACTTGAACACCTGCTAAGCTACAATATATGTACACAATTGTAATATTATACAAACATGTATGTAATCAGCTAAAAACAAGGAAAACTATATTGAAATGAAAATTGCCAGTTACATTAAACAATGGGTGAAAATGCAAGCAGTATTGTGTTGCGATCTGGCAAGCAAGCACCCAAATCTTCAAAAAAAAAAAAAAAAAAAATTTTTTTTAAGTGAACAGCTGGATTGCCAAACTATTAAATGCTAGATCAAAGAGAATGTATTATGTTAAGCTTCTCGCATTATTCAGTATTATGTTAAGCATGCACATAATGTGCCATACCATATATATGTTGTATGCCACATTATGAGTTATAAAGCACATTTTTAGATATAATTCATCTATTTAAATAGAAGATAATTAAAATATTGATGGAACAGAATTTTTTAATTCATGAAATTTTATTTACAATGAAAAAAGTATTTTTATCTTAGAATGAAATTGGCAACAGATTTACAATAGCAATTTTAGTAAAATCTTCTTAGCAGCACATAATATATTATGAACACTACATTATTTATAAAAATTGCAGCAATAAATGAAATGATTCATATTTTTAAAGATAAATTAATACACAAAAATTCTACTATCTTATAAAATTTAATATATTGCCAAAATATGAATCATGCAAAATACAATTTAATCAATTTTTAAGCATCAAAAGCTTTTGAGAAATTTCTCTTCTACACAGTATATTAAATGATCATCATTAGTTACTTCCATAGAAAAACCTTCTATTATATCTAATACTGTATAAGATACTTACGCCGAATGGTGGTGGAGGTGGCATCATTAAAGGACGAGTACCAGGTGGACCATTTGAAAGATGCTTTGGGCTATTAGATGACTTATTAGGATGAAAAAAAAATAAAGAAAATTCAGTTAGATATAAATAAAAATAATAAATTCTAAATATAAAATCATGTATTGATATTAAATGAATTTGACTATTAATGAATTAATTTTCAAACAAATTAATATTTCTTTTTTTTTCAAGAAAGGCTAGTTTTCACAAACAATAACAACTCAAAGATACAATAATTTGTAAAATATCTATTCCCAAAAAATAGTTCTTGAAAATACAATATATCAACTAGAATATTAAACTATATGAGAGATTCTAAAAATTTAAAATCTCATTAAATTCAAATGCTATTTAAATATTTATTATATGTGTAAACAGATGTAGGTAATTTAACAAAAAATTTAATAAAATTAAACCATGAAATTTTTTTTAAATAACCACTAATAGAAATATTAGGAATGATAGAGTAGATCACAGCTATTTCTTTTAATATCTTAAAATCTTGTATGAACAAATATCAGATGGCTTGACAAGACTATTTCTTGCATTTTAAAATCGCACATGAACAATTAAAAAAATTAATATAATTAAATTTTATTATAACAACATCTTTTTAAGCTGTCATTTTAATCTGATAGGAAATAAAAAATATTTGCTCATAATATAATGGATTTTAATCTATATAAATGCTGAAGCTATTTTAACAATGCTATAAAGAAAATTCAAAAATACTGGTACTTATAAAAGAAATTACAAATATTTCTTTCTCACTTAATTTTTTTTTTTTTTTTTTTGGTATAAATACGCAGATTTTACCATTATTACAAACAAATCAATTCTTAAAATTTTTCTGCTAGCAGAAAATGTTTTATGATTTCAAGAAAATGTATTAGTTTTTTTTAAATAATAAACAACAAAAGTTATGAAAATTAATTTTCAAATAAACTATTCTATTATAAAATAGAGAAATATATCCAAAGGTGATATGGGTAGAGATGGAGTAAATAAAAAAAACTTTGAAGGTTCACTCAAATATTGCTGTTCGAACGCTAGAGCAATGAAAAAAAAAAAAAATAATTGTTTCCGTAACAGTAAATATAAACAAAAAAGATATTACTTATTTCATTATAATAAAAATTTGATTTTGATGAGTTTGATATTATTTATTATTAATTTAAATCTTAATAGCTAAAAATATTAATTTTTAAATAAAATTTAGATTCATATGAGAAAATGGGCAAAACTAAATTTTTGAAACACTATTAAATTGTTTAAAAAAATTAAGAATTTAGATGTAATTTTTTATAACTGGGCATCCTAATTCTGATATTGTATGTTATGATTATTTGTGCTTGAAAAGTATTTAAAGCATTGGGTTCTACATGCAGATTTAAATTTGTGCGAGTTACTAAATTCTCAACAGTTGCAGCAATTAGTTCGTAGCATAATTTTGTGTGGATGTTCTAAAAAGTTGACCAATTTCTTTTCGGGCTGCATATGTTAAAAGAATTTGTAGAAAATAGGAAACTAGTAGATTTAAATGTTGTATTGTGTAATGCCAAGATCATCTAGTAGTAGGCTTGATGTATTTTACAAAATCCCTAAAAATTTTCTGCTCCAAAAACTAGAGTTTCAATATCCTGCTAAATTGAACATAATTTTTCCAATATTGAGTTCCACATGAGTTGCTGTAGTATTTATATAATAAAAAGCCCTGCAAATATAAATATCAGATCAATAATGTCTTTTATACCAGGGATTCAGTAAATTTGTGGCTGCATATATTGACTGGTAACAAAATAATTTTCTTTCTTTCAAAATATCATGAACTTTTTCTTCTCTAGAATTCAAAGTTGAAACAGACAAATTATCCTTTATAGCATCAACTACATCACTCAAAATTCCAGATATATAGTATCTGATAGCAGAGCTTCATTTGATTCTAATTTTGTTATAGCTGAAGCAATGGACTTTTAAGATCTTTAAGTACTGTAAATGCTTAAAAAACAATCATTTAATATTATGTGATAAATTTCCTTCGATGTTTAAACTTTTATTGATAGCAATTTCTTTTTCTCAATTCTTTCTCATTTTGTAAGCATGATAAATATTTAAACTAATCCTGTTTTGCATGATAGTTTAATAGATGCTGTACTTTTATTTCTTAATTTTTCATTTTTTTTTTTCTAATTCAGTAGATTAATATGAATGACTTAGATATATTAGCTATTAGATATGATAGCATTTCCTTGATTTATGGTTACTAACTATATTAGTTTCTTGGCTTTTTTCTACTCAGAATCACTGTATGTATACTATAAATGTTATTAAAAACAGTTTTACCAGTTATTTAATATGAAAAAAATAATATATTTTAATAAAGTTTATTTTTAAAAAAGCAGTTATCCTGAATTATTCCAACTCTTATTAAAATATAGATAAATTATTTCATTTAAACTATTTTTAAAAGGGACTAACATTTTCTTAAGAGGATTTACATGATTTATTTTAACAATTGCATTTTTTTTTCAAGAAATTGATGAAAATAAACAGTAAAATGTCACAAAATGGTGAGCAATTATCCCTGAATATATTTTTTAAAGGCAACACCATACCATCGAACTTTTTTTTTAAAATTGTTTTGTGACACAGGTACAAGCAGAGTACCATGGAAAAACTAAATAAATTAAGACAAAGATTTTGACATATAATGAATGTTTATAAACTGTAAAAATGTCAAGTGAAAATGATTCAAATAATAAAATGAGACATTTCAGCTTCAAGAAGTGATTATAGTACATCAAATGAAAATAATACAAAATATCTAACAGAGACAAGGCTTATTTATTTAACCTAACTGAAAAATAATGCACTATATTTAAAAACAATTGTAAAAGAAGTTTTGTTGATTCTTATCAATTTAAATGCAATCTACTACATAAATGGAGTTGCAAGTTTCACTTGTGATTTTATTTATGCAAATGCAATCATTTAGCAAAAAAAATAAAAATTCCTCCAAAATTGTGTTATGCAAATTACACTTCAAGTTCACAAAAAAATCAAATTAAAACTAACAAAAGATAACATTTTATTTATTAAAATAGCTGTAAAATGAAACATTTAAACAGTTAAATATTAATTTGGAAGAGTTATGGAAAATTCAGTGTTTTACCATTTTCTTAAGTGGAATAAAACATAGCTTTTATCTGTAGTAGTGTAGATTGTAGTTTATTCATGAAAAATAAAATTAATATTTGTTTATTAATGCTAGTTCCAATATGAATAGTAGTTATCCCTTATTTTATCTTCTCAATACATTTTAAGATTAATATTGTAAAACACACACACACACAATTTATATCCCATTTTTTTTAAAGTACATACAATAAAACATATTTTCAGACATTCGAAAAAAAATTTCTTGTATCTAATTAGCAAAAAATATATGCAAAATAAATGCACAACACTTCTAATAAAAATATGAAGTCCTTTTAACAGCTGCCAATTTACAAATCTTCAAATGATTGTAAAATAAATTTATATACGGTACAAATTTTAGTTTTTAAATGATATTTTCGCAATAATTAATCGTTTTCAAATAAACGTATAATAAAGAAAACCGGCACCATTTATACTATGCAGTGACGATGTTGAATATGTTTTTATTACTGTATTAATTAGTCTCACGTAAAGCATGCAAAAAAGGTGTGTAAAATTAGGTTTAAATTATGATATTATATTATTTATCAAAAACAAGAAAGATTGCACTGTTCATTTCTCAAACTACACAAAAATGAGATTGTTTGATTTTCACGTGTACACAAAAATTAGAACACTACATACCATTTCTTCAGTGAGAGAAAATTATATTATAAAAAAGGTATTCCTCAGCAATGCTACAGATCTATATGTCATAATAATATTATGCAAAATAACAATTTAAAAAACAAATATTAACGTTTGAATAACACAACAATGTGCTGATAATTCCGGCTTCAATGGTGTTGCCAACAAAAATATTTTAAGGTAGTTATAACTTACTAAACAAAATTGTCCAATTTTTAGTTAGAGAACAGCCTGATGGCCGAGTGGCTAACGCTCTGGCACTCGATGCAACAGGTTTCAGATTCGAATCCGGCGGTGCTATGGATGTTTGTAATGGTTCGGAATCCACTTTAAACCGTAGGTCCCGCTCTAATGTGATCGTAGAGCTCTGCTGGGGCATTGTTACTCTGCATCCGTGGCTTATCTTCAAGTTACACGACCCCGGGTAGTGTCAAGTGAGTAACTTCAGTGCAGCCATTTATGGCATAAAAGATCACATTTTAAGTATTTTGCCGGCTGCATTAGTAAAAAAAAAAGTTATAATAGAAAATTGTTAGGGTATGATTAAACTGATGCTTTTATTTACATTTTTTCCCCCTTCAAAACAGACCGTCTACTAATTTTTAGATAATAGTTTGAGTTTTCAAATAGCACATTTATCATTCTAACTTTTATTAATTAATAAAAAAAGCAGTAATGAAAATTCATGTGGCTCGAAAGGATAGTTGGTTAGCAATCTTGTCTTCATTGCCCGTGTTCTTACAATCAGTATCCTGCTTCCATTTCCATTTACCTCTTTAAATAACATAAATTTCCACTAGTATATATTATTCCATATATATATTAGTATATATCATTCCTGCCAGCGTTGCTAATTACTTGATTAGTGAGCAATAAATCATAATTTGAAAGTGTCCATTCATTTATAATTTTAATGGCCATATTATTTTATCAAATAGATTTTGATGTCCCTAAATATCTTTTTCCTACTGAAGTCTTCCACAAATAAAAAAAAAAAAAACACGCGATGAATTAACCCACAAAAAAGAAAAATCAGCTACCGAAATATCATATATTAAGCTAAGCAGGACAATGTTACAAAAAAATGTTACAAATGTTACAATGTTACTTACCTACTTCAAATGGAATCTCTGTATGGTGTTCCATACAGAGATTTATTTCTATAGCCTATCTATTCTTTCTCCATCCTCCGGACAACGTGTCGGAAGAGTCCTCGAGGTGGACCAATATCACCAGACAGTATATATAGTATGTGAGAGATGTATGACGCCATTCTGCTATTTGATGTACCGTCTGATTTTTTTTTTGTTTTTAGCGCTTTTTTTTTTAATATAGAGGTTTGCTTTTTTTTTTTTTTTTAATTGAAAATTGATGAAAATATTATGTGTTACATAGGTTTGTAATATTACGACACAAATAGCATCAGTTCATTGTGTGGTACATGAAATACGGATTCAATTTCCAGTAGTTTTAGATAGCAAATTATTCAAAGGCTTGAGAACAGAACTCTTTGAATGTTAGCAAGTTCACCTAGTACTTTCACAACGAGGATATTAGGCACAGTCTCTCGATTTCAAGTATAAAACAATTTGTTCACGAACTTTCTACTAAATTCTATAATGGTATGCAAACATCAATAACCGAGTTTTAAATACTCTACAAAATTACAATTTTGATATTTCTTCCCACAAACATAGCAGAAGATTTCGCACTGTTCTAAATATTTTTAATTAATTCTAATTCTGACAATTTTTTCTTTTCAGGTGCAGCGCTTGACGGCAACTGGCTAGTGCTCTGGCCTTTGGTATTATAGGCTTCAGGTTCGTTTCTGGTGAGGGCATGGATGTCTGTTACTAGTTCGGAATCCACGTTAAACTGTAGGTCCCGTTCTAATTAGCCTAAAGTGTGCACAAGATGATCGTAGAGCGACAAACCAAACCTTTCAATTGAGCTACGCCTCTCCGCATTACTCTTCTGCATTTATTTTTATTTATCCAATGTTCTAACTTATTTATTACCCCCAAATGTCTAGAACAAAAAAGTTCTCTTTCTTCTAAGCAAGTTTTTCTCCTAATTTGACCATGCTCATTCTGTTTTTACTTTGATTATATGCAGCTGATTTCTTCAACATCTACACTCCATTTAATTCTTTTTGTTTTTATTTTTGTTTTATTTATTTCCAAATTTTTGTTTTTAATCATTTTACAGTTTTAATAAATAAATAAATCTTTTAAAAAAGGGGCATTTAACTATCTTTTATTTCTTATTAACTCAAAGGTCATGAGATCATCACTGTTTCAACATCTGACAATGAATGCGATGTGAATGCTACGCGTTCAAGGATCTTCTTATTAATATACAAATCTACAATCGTTGGATCAACAGTACTTTCTTAAGTAAGAAAAGTGTAGGTAGAACTCAAATTAAACAAACAGTACAAAAATCGATGTGTTGCTCGACGATGTAATGAATAAATATACGAGTTAGCAAGCACTAATAAAATGTGCTTTTACATTCAATTAATTTATTTTTAAAAAATAAATAGAAATGTAACTTATACTTATTTTTTCCCTTCAGTTTAAGTTTTTTAGAGTTTTGCGTTAAAACATTATTTTTAAAAAAAAGTAATATTAATTTTTTAAATGTAAGTTTTCCTATAAATAAGAATTTTGTTTAATCCATTTATAGAAAAACAATATAAAAAATATAATTCTTTTTTTTTTGAATTTCGTTTGACATGATATCTTTAAATTAAACATATTGTTTATCATAAATGTATGTTTTTTATATATAATAGTAAAATAAATAATAGTAACAGTTTTAATATATAGTAATAGTTTTAATATATAGTAATAGTTTTAATATATGGCAGTGCAAATACAGCAATCATTGGAATTTAAAGTATGGACTGAGGAGTTTTCAACGGGTAAGAATAATTATTAGACAATGCAGTATTTTAAGTTATTTCTTTTTCCATAAGCAGCTTAATGTTTTCTTTTAACTAAGTTTAAAATTATGTGTATCAATTTTGAAAACAAGAAAACTGTTATACACAAAAGAAACTATATGCCATACATAAAACATAGAAATATCTACATATTGTTTAACAAATTGTATTTTTGAAATTTTTATTTATTATAAAAAAAAATTGATTATTTTATAAAATTGATTTTATTTTATTTTAAAAAAATTACAGATATTTGTGGAAAAGAAAGGAATAAATCCAATGAAAGCTTGCAGTCAAAGCTCATGAAAATCCAGTTAAGCAATAATTCACAGAAAAAAAAAAAAAAATGACTTAAATTCTTTCAGCAACGTTAAAAGACTAATCACAGACTACACAGCAAATTTGTTAATTTTTATTAAAAAATATGATAATTTTATTAAAATTTTATGATTATGATAATTTAAAAATTTATTTATAATTTTATATTATTATAAATGTAGGCTGAGAAAAATCGAAATATGTCTAAAATAGTATAGACAAGTTTCAAATTTAGCGAGGGAAATGGAAAAAGTATGTATGTTGCAGAATAATTTTCAAATGGCCAATATTAATAAAATTAGGAATTAATTTAAGATAAACAACTTTATTTGAATTATGGAGAAATTTCTTATGATGGATAGGATAATACAAATCCGCAACAACTACTGCTAATAAATAGGCGGCTGCTAGCAGTTTTAGAATTTTAGTCTAAGATAATTCTAATTTAATATTATAAATTTCATAACATTTTACATTTAGAGTTGTTTTTCAAAATTTATTATAAACATTATAACAAATAGTACATGCTTTAAACATAATAAATAAAAAATAAGGTTACAAAAATGTGTTTAATAGATTTTTTAAGTTTAAAATTTTTAGAAACGAAGAATTAAAAATTGCAAAGAATTATTAACAAGAAAAGAATTGAAAACTTATTATAAGCTAGTATTGATCATTTAATAAATGCGAACGCTGAATTACATTAATATTATACTATACAGAGAGGTATAACACTATTTCTGAAATCAAAGGTATACTGTATAGAAAAATGTAACTTAAAAGCTCTACAATGATATATATAAAATAAATTTTATGAGAAATATAAATATAAATAACTTGTATTCCCGAAATATACGAATATTTCCATTTAATTTATCATTGTCGTAGCTTTCTACATTTATGCCCACGTAAGTAGGTAAGCTGCATATTTATTTGTATATATTTTTCATGAGTTTTATTCTTGCTCTTAAAGTTACAATTAATGTAAGCAAAACGTAATCAAAGAAGTTAAATATTTTTAAGAAACCATCCCTTAAGAGATGTATAATAAACAACCTTTTCAATGAACAATAAATAACAGAAAAAAACTAATTAAAACATTAAAAGATAGACGTTATTTACTAAAGTCATTTAAAAATTTTTCTTATCATATATATAAAAAAAAAAAAAAATTCTCAAATTACCTGAGCCATATTCATATATATATAGAAAACTACTTCATTTCAATGATAATTTCGACACAGTTATTATCTTCTTATCAAAGAAACGTGAGAAATAATCGTATGGCACATTTTCAACGTAAATTTTTTTCTATATTTTCTTTTCAACTTTACCCTGAAAACTGGAAGATGTATTATGTGACTGTAATTTGTGTTTTTCTATTAAACATAATTTTTGCTACAGGTAATGAAATTACTTTTAAATTTCATTATAAAAATTAACACCTTTCCTTTTTATTATAGTGATAATATTAATTATAATTGTATTAATTTTCAATTAATTTAAGTTACAAATGTATATTTCTGAATTCTTCAACAGGCATTAAATTTAGCTATAAGGATAAACATTTTCAATTCAACAATTATGCAATTAAAAAATAAATAAATAAACAACACTTAAAGATTTAGTAGTTTGTATTTTTGCGCCTAAGAAAATTTATTTTTTGTTTCTTTTCATCATACTTCAAATTTGCCAATTTTAAAATTGATGTTTTGATGTTTGAATGCTATTTTTTTTTTTTATTGTTTCATATTATTTTAAATTCCAATCTGTTTATCATTTAAAAATAATTTAACTCGAATTTTAAAATTAAATTAAATTAATTTTATTTTTAAAAATAATTTTAAATTATAGTCTTCACAACAATTACAAATCAAATTTGTATTATTTCAGATGTAATCATCATCACCCACTTGTTTTTATTATCCATTCAATCCAGATAATTTTAATTTTCTTTGTTAACTTCAATAAAATCTTATATTTTGAAAACATTTTGATAAAAAGATGTAAAAAATGCCCACATATTTCTAAAATAAATAAATAAATAATTAATAAGTAACTAAAAATAGCAATCTTTTCCTTGCCTTTAAAATCAATAGTTGCATATATCCATTGTGGAATGTTCTCCACCTTCTGTCAATATGAAATATGTAGAGGAAACAAATAATTCCTAAAATATTAGAATAAACCAACCCATAATATATTATATGTAGCTTTCTATTGTACTATCGAAAAAACCCGTATGATTTCTAGATTGTTAATGATTACATTTATAATAAGACAATTTTTACATCCAAACTCAAAGAATTCCGAGGAACAAAATATTCATTACTTCGAAAAAAAAAAAATCACTGTCTTATTCCAAGAAGCATTCTTTTTGGTATATGAACGACCTAATTCTATATAATTATCTAAATTTTCATAAAATTTCTTAGAGCATTTATCCAATAGACGTTTTTGTCTGACATAATAAAAGAATAATACAAACCAACTTCAAGCTTTATCTTGATAACATTATTATTAAACATAACTGCTACAAAACAATATTTTTGACAAAGGGAAATAATATTATTTCAAAGTCAATAGATTTGCTTTCTTTCAACGTGATGATATGTACACACAGAACAATTATCTTGAAAGCCTTTTCAATCTTGTCATGACAATTATTTTTGAAGGTGTTACCGCTCTGTCCTATTGTCCTAGGAAAAATTGAAAAAGACTTTCAATTTTTTCCTTTATTTAACACATGGTTAATAACAGTTTTTTATGTTTACCGCAAAAAAAAAAAGAAAATAATAATAAGGGATATTGCTTTAGTAAACAATGTTTTTTTTGTTGCACTTATAATTTTTGATATTTAAAAGTTAATAAAACATTCTTTAAATTCTGGCTCAAAAGAAGATGTCTGTTCTTTGGATCCAGATATAGGAGGATGCAGTGCATACAGTCAAAGATATTTCTTTAATCGTTTCACCGGTCAGTGCCATGAATTTGTTTTTGCAGGCTGTCTTGGAAATAATAATAATTTTGAAACTATAGAAGAATGCCAAGAACATTGTCAAGGTATGTGTTGTTCAGTTTGATTTCATTTTTTTAACCTGGGTGAAGCACTTATTCAACTATAACTATAATTGTAATGTAGAAGGGAGTGCCAAAAATCTTTTCTATCCTCTATAATGTAAATGGTGTCCAAAGTTGTCTGATGAATGCTGTAAGCTGATGGCTGATGTTGTTTACGAACAAGGGGAGCATTGTTCAAAACCCGATAAAGGGAGACAAATAGAAACCGTATATATTTATGCCAGGGAAAGGCGCGATAAATATGTTCGTTGGAAAAATCCTTTCTGTTGGAATCGAAGAAGAGCTTCTTCAATCATTCTTGAGGTGGCTAAATGTGAGTACAAATTAGAGCTCTCTATAGCGTATCCTGGCTAAAACTGAATTTCCAACATATCTGCTGCTTTAGTGACAAATACCTCTGATCATAGTTCAGCATTAGGAAACGGCATCGCATGTTTATGATGCTAAAAGCACTTTCAAAGTGTCTGTACACAAGACTGATCCACGGAATTCTGAATTTGTACGTAAAACAGTTCACTTTATTTAAAATATTATTGACTGGATACAAGAGTGATTCCCTATTTATTAGGTATGGTGACTTTTAGTTCCAGATATTGGTAACAAATTTTATGTGTCCTGGATAATGCTGAATCTACTAATCTTCTAGTGGCGATTTATTTTAGGACATCATGCCCGTCATTTGAAATCTTGATTCTTTACATATTATGAATTGTATGATGGTTAAGAAATAGTTCATTATAATTAGAACTAACTGTTTATTACTAATAGAATTAATTCATTGAATTTATGAATCGTTTCACAGTGTTATTGTGTCTTTTAATCCACCAATCAGAAAGGTAGAAAACCAAAGTCCCTTGCGGCAACCTGAAAAAAAAAATGTAAAAAAATAAAAAATAAATAAATAAATAAAAACTATTAAAAACTAAACTTCTCACTAAACGATCTTTTTCAAATAATTTTTACTTTAGTTTTTCTTCTGAATTAATTTTTTAAATAAATTGTTTAATAATTAGTCAATTATTTTGAAAGTAAGTATTATGTATGAAAAGCTCGTGAAGGAATTTAAAAAAAAAAAAAAAAAAAAAACGAAAAGTTCGTAAAAGATATTAAAAAAAAAATATCATGAAAGAAATTTAAAAAAAAAAAAGCTTATGAAAAAAAATTTAAAACCAAAATTGAAAGTGATCACATACCTACAACATCCGCCTTCCGCAAAACAATACTCATATATTTTATGGGTAATAAGGGAATGTTATTCACTAAAAAGAAGCTATGTATTAGTAACGATTGATATTTTAATGTCACAGTCCAATACAAAAATACTTTATTTTCAGCGTGAAGTAAACTGCCGTTGCCATTCGAATTCCAGTTCATCGTTGTGCAAACATTCAACTTTTTAATCTATGACTTTGTCCAGACGATAGTGCATTATGGACGACGAAAGGCTTTCGCAAACCCATTAAAAACCGGTTTGACAGTAATTCATATGCTTTGAACTCGCTTGGCACTCCGTTTCTTCCGCACATCAAAGGGATCCCACGACCAGCTGTCACTCACAGTCAGAGATAAAAGTGGGTTGCTTTTTGGGGTCAGACAGAGATCTTCGGAATGAAAGCCACTCTTCCTTTGTGCACTGTAGTCCGGACGGAACTTATAGCTCAATTGAATGAAGTATTCTAATGTCCATTCAGCAGGAACAATGAGGACAGCAGCGGTTTATGGCCATAAGACTTTCTCTTGCGCAAATAAAGGACATGTACATTGCAAACATATTATTTGAGGGACAAGGCTCCTGTTCATGCTAAAATTAATGAAATAAGCCCGAATGATCTGTGCTTTAAAGATGTAACGATTTTCTGATAACTATTTCTAGATCAGCGAATTTAATGAGCTTGGAGTAATTTGGTGATGCTGTGTGCCTTTGCCCGAGTTAAAATACTTTCAAAATAGGATGTATTTGACCATTTATGTATTACTGTTATTTTTGAATTAGAGTAATCTGTCATCCAAACATGAATGCAAAAGGGTGATGCTTAAATAGAAACATTGACCTTTCATAATATAAAGTTAAATGATATTATTTAATATTTATAGTAAGACTAAGAAATGAGAGACTTGTGTAGACCGTGGATTGATTATATTTGTAACTTGATTGCAGATCACACACACATAAAGTCTAGAAATTTATTTAAAACATATTTATTTCATTTGTTTATATATATATATATATATATATATATAATAAGAAATTAACTACAAAAAGTAATTAAAAGTAAATAATTCCTGGTATTACATTCAGTTAATAAATGCTTTAAGTTGGGTTAGATTTTCAAGTGCAAAAACAATTAGTGAAACTTTTTACAAATATGTTGCTCTAAATAGGTTTCTGATTTTTCAGGTTCTGGTTTTCAGGTTTCAGGTTTCTAGGTTTCTGATTTTTCACATTATCTTGATACGAACATGAGTATTTTATTTATTACAATTTTAAAATGAAACATGTTATTTTTAATAAATATGGCAGGAAAAAAAAGAGGTAAATTAAATAGAGATTCTGACTTCAGTCTTGCAGTTATTAACAAAGGTTCTTGTTCTTTATGCTGATCTACAGTTGTTTTCAGCACAAGGGTATCGAACCTTATATTTCATTAGGTTATAGTTTTTTATTGTGATGAAGGAAATACATTGCTTTCCCAGAGAACTTTATATGGGTAACTGCCTCCCCCATTTGCGTGAGGGATGGATTAAAACCTGAAAAATTCCACTAAGCAACCTGACTATCAATGAGACTTTTACACAAGTTGCACCAAACTCCTTCAAATCTTCTCGATCAAAAATATTCATCCACCGGGTTTGAACTTGTGCCCTTCTGCATGTTAGTTGCGCACGTTACCACTGGTACACAAGTCGTGAGCTGAGCAGCGTTGGAAAAAAAAAAAAAAAGCTAATGTAGCTAATGTTCATTTGAAGATATAGCTTGAATATTAATTTAAATATGCATCTTATTATATTACTTTTTAAATATGTATCTTTTATTTCATCATTATAGGTTTCGAATTAGATAAAAGTTGCGATAAAACCAAAGATAAAGGACCTTGTGAAGGTTATATCTGGAGGTACTTCTACGACAACGATCTGGGAGAATGTAGAAGCTTTGTATATGGAGGATGCAGAGGAAACACGAACAATTTTTCTACAAAGGAACAATGTGCAGAAACCTGTATTCCTCCAGCATTTTAAAAAGAACAATTATGCATTTGCAATAAAAGTTTTGTAGACGCAACCAGAAATTTGTCTTTAATTAATTAAATGCTTGTGAATTTATTAATTTTTCTTCTCTAATATAATAATACAGTACTATATTATTGAACTAGACAAATTGTTGTCAATTTTTTTTTCTTTTTGTATACCTGATATTTTCGCCTTTTATTGTTCCGTAAAATTTACAATTAAAATTTGAATGTTAATTATGTACATCAGACATTTTATAACCCTTCATTGAATTTTCATTGATGAAATGAATTTTGTTAAATCATAATATGATATACGAAATATTTCAATCGTGATATAAATGTCATATGAAATTGAATTTTACTGAATAAAATCAATACATATTCTTTTTTGTGGTAAAAATTCCACTTTAAAAACAGATAGATATTTTTTACACAGATTTCTTTGAATGGCACCAAAAAGTTGCTATGTCAAAAGATTGCAAAAAGTCAGAAGTGCATAAACAAATATTCGTAGTTGATTATCGCATAGTTTATTTTGAATTTAATTTTAAATAATACTAATTTAAATAAAATAACTCATATAATATTCATTTTCAATCCTTTAAAAACGAATGAAATTATCACCCTTGTTATTATCATTTACTCAGAATATAAATAACACATGAAAGCATTGGGAAAATTGTTCATCTACAAAATTATCATGTAAAAATTAATTTCGTAATAACATTGTCTTCCATTTAGTATAACTTAGTATAACTCATATATTGTCCGTTTCAATCTTTTAAACGCGATTGAAAGTCAGTAGAAAATTATCACAATTTTTATTCTGATTTACCTAGAACATAAATAACACATGAAAGCATTGGAATGAATGCTCATCTACAAAATTATCACGTAAAAAATGATTTCGGAATCATTTGTCTTCCAGTCAGTATATAAAATTCTGGAATTTTTCATTCATTGAAATTTTTTTCATTCTCAACAAGCAATAAAGTAAAATTTCTCAATAATGAGCATATTCGATTTAGATACAAGTAAAATTTATTTTTGGGAGAAAGTATTATAAATACTTCAAGATGATTCTATTATCTAAAAAGATTTGGTTTTTGTAAAATTTATTTCATGGGAGATATATATTAGGGGGACCAGAAAGTAATGTCGTTTTTCTGCATTAAATTCAAACAGATAAATTTTTAACATGCTTTTACTTTTTAATGAATAATGTAATCACCTTCGTTATCAACAACCTTTTGCTATCTAGTATGTAAATTTTCAACGCTGATTCTATAAAAATCAATTGATTTTTGAGGAAAATATCTGGAGATGGTATTTTGGACATCATATGAATTTTCAATTTTGCCACTTAGAAAAAATGTTGTAGCGATCGGAATAAATGAAAATCCGATGAAGCAATATCGGGCGACTATGGTGGGTGAGGGCAATACCTCCCATCCCAATTCATTAATTTTCCATTGTTCGTCTTGCGCAGTGCGGTACTGCATTATTGTGTTGCAGATTAACATCTTTTCTGTTGCGATCGCTTTGCACTTTTCAATTAAAGATTGATTTACTCTATCAATTGTTCCCAGTAAAGGTCTGGTTCATAGTTTATACAGGTTTCAGCACTTCAAAATGAACAACCCCCGCGGAATACTCCACCAAACACAGAAGAGCTCTTTATTGGGATGTAAAGCTGACTTATTCGGAGAGATCCACTGCCTTTTGAGTTTTTGGATTAACATAGAGGACCCATTTTCATCTCCAGGGATCAAACAATCAAAAAACAGCTTCTTCTGTTATTGTGCCACTGAAGCAATAGCTTGCATAGTATATGGCGGATCAGTTAGCTTTATTTTCTTCGATCACCTGCTCTGCTTACTTTATCAATCTGCTGTAATGTTCTTGGACCACTCGATCGATCAATGTTGGTTAAGAGTGTTTGACGGTTCCTCGATGGTCTGACACTGATTGGCTTCCACTTCTGCCCTTAATATGTCATTGTCTAAAGTTGTTGGTCTCCCTGATCAGTATGAGTCGGAAGATCTAAATTACCGGATTTGAAGTTAGAAAACCACCTTTGGCATTTACGAAAGTCTAATGAATTTAAATAAAATTGGAATTGTTTTTGGTAGTAAACTGTTGCGTTACTACCCTTGTGAAACTCAAAAAACATACAATGCCGGATATGTATTTCTTCTGGTATTTGGCTGGCCATTTCACCATTAATTGCAGAAAGAAATTAAAAATGTTATTATTTACTAGTAAATAAGTGACTTTAACCTTAAATGTCTTTCGCACGACTTTTGCAGTACACAATGAGCTGATAAATGACTAACGGATATCGACATGTGGGCAAACGACATTACTTTCCGGTCCTCAATTATGTTGGCTACTATGAAATTGTACATAATACTGTGAAAATACTTGATAAGAAAATTATTGTAACACGATTTAATTTAAAAATATATCTTTTTTTTTTTTTTTTTTGAAAGTTAGCCTGATAACTCCTTTCGTGTTTTCAAAATTTTGATAAATACATGAATTTAATAATATCCCTCAAATAAATAATGATAAACGATATTGTAAATAAATAAAAATTTTTTTTTTTGATTAATTAATTTAACTTTATTTATTAAAAAAAATGCAGATTCATTTGAACTGAGCAGATCAATTTAGTAAGTCATTTTACTTAAATAAGATTTCTCCTAAACCGAAAAGTTAAAACCATTTCCAAAACCATTTTTGGCAAAATTTAAAAAAAGACTAATGAAAGTTTAGTTAAAATGATTTCTTTTAATAATTAAAATAAGGAAGTTAGTAATATGAAATATTATCATATATATATTTTTAGTTTTAAGTTTTTTTTTTAAATCTATGAAAACGACAAGATTAAAATTTTAGACATCAAAAAATGTGCAATTAGATGACTTTACATTATTTTAAATGCAACACGCCATAAAATATTTTTAAAAATGTATTGACAAACCACACACATAAAAAAAAAAAAAAACATCATTTGTAAATGTATGAAGTAATATTTTCCTACAGATTAGTTTTTCTCATTTAATTTAAGCAGTTCCGCTTACTGTTAAAAAGAGAAAAAAAATTATTTTATGTCGAATATTCATAAATGTTGACATAAAAAAAAAAGTACAATTACGTAACTAAAAGGTTTATTAAATTACGTAACTAAATCAGTTATAAAGGTGACTAATATGCATGCGAATTTAAAAAGGAATTACATAAATCTGTTGAAAAGTATTAAAAATAAATATTCTTATGAAAATAATGCATTAATGATTAAAGGATTCATGGATTTATGGATTAAAGCTATTTCTGTATTTCCTTTTCAAAAGATTTTTATTCAGAAGCGATGGTCAATGCTGTTGGACAACTGTAAAAAGGTATTTATTTTTTAAATTATATTAAATTTACTTTTAATTTGCTTTAGATAATAAAAAAAAAAATCTTACATTAAAACAACTTTAAGTAAAGGAAAAATTAATTATGAATAAAGTAGACAAGTATTTTTTTTGCTGTGCCTCACTTAAGCCATATTAAAATTTCATGTGCCCTCTATGTAATATTTGCATAGTTTTTAATATTCATGAAATAAATTGTTCACTGAAGAAATTTAAATGATAGGTTTTAGCAAGAAACTCTTTGTAAATTGAAGAAATGTAGTAAGTAAATTGTCAAAACTTATAATGGAGAATTTAAATTCAAGTAAGAAGTAATTTTAATGAAATATTTGTCTATACTATTTTAATTATCTATGATTATATATTTAAATTTTGTCAAATCCTTACGTTTGTTGTTTGCTGCAAAGAGATTTTATGTTAGGTTCCAATTCAGTTAGTTTCCCAGTCTCAAGTCTCCCCTTTGCATTACATCCAGTAGATTTCTTTTCAATTCCTTCCATTAGCTCACACTCTCCCTATATATATCTTGTTCAAATTTTCAATTGTTAATAAAATACTTTTTATTCATCCACTCAAGTTCAAATACATTTTTTTGAACTTGTAGTAGATGACACTTGATGTTAATGCAGTTTTTTCAAATATTAATTCAGTAATTAAATTTAATTAATTAATTTTAGTTTTTTTAGATTTAAGTTGCATATATCTACCAATAGAAGGCGCCAGATAAACTTAAAAAAATGAATGAAAATTATTTATTGAGGACTTTTCTGCAGTATAGTGAAAAAAAAGTAGGGAATTGACTTTAACATTTTTTTATATTACTTGTTTAGAAGCTAATCATTTATGGCACTAAATCCACGTTTAGTTAAATATTAAAGAGAGAAAGATAAGAAAAGTGTCCTTGCCTATTTGGTTGAATTTAAATAATTTACTTCTGTTTCCACACAAAGCAATGCCATCCTTTTATAACAATTAAAGTTTTAACGTATTCTTCATTTTACATTTGATACTCAATATTTGAAATAGTAGACAAATCCCTAAGAATTTTATTTATTCTATGAAGTTGGTTATTAAATATATTCATTTTTTAATGATATCTATTAAATAACTTACAAATTCTTTTTTTTTACCATCGTTTTGGTTTAGCTTTGGCTTAAAATTGGCATTAGCTTTAATAGCATTGATACACCTTATAACTGAATTTAGTACTTTATTTAAATATATATATATATCTATATATATATATATATATATAAGAAATATTTTGTCTTGCCCATTATATTATTAGCATCTTATGCAGCACAAGATGTTATATTTTTATTGGTATATTATTGACATCTAAGTAATTTGTCATCTTTTATATATGTCTTTGGAGGTAGTGGTACTGTCTACTGATAATAAACATTTCTTCAGCAAAATTTCCATTATAAATACATCTTATGTAAGTTTTCAATACGACATCATTGTTTCTTAAAGTTGAATTATACTGAGTTGCACTGAGAATTTTCTTGCTTTCAGCTTTTCAACAAGTTGCATTAGGTTGATAAAGATGAAATTTTTTGTTAATAATATTGCCAACTTTAACAGTTTATTATTTGACATTGGCTTAATATTTTACCGTTCTGGAGTTTTTTTTTTTTTTGTTGTTGTTGTTGTTGTTGTTGGAAAGTTATGCATATCACCTGTTTAAAAAAATCATTTTAAACTCTAAGAATATAACAAATTTTGTTAAAAAATTAATTTTTTTGAAAAGGGAACGGTCTAATATCTACACTATTATGAAGTATGAGTTCTTACGTAGAACTACAATATCGAGACAACGTGAAACATTAGTGCATTTGGCTTTTTAGTGTTACTACATAGCAGACTGTATCAAATTGGTTCGCCAAATTTCGTACAGGAATTTTAACGTTACGAGGGCAGCAGTAGACAGAAACAGGACTCATAGGTATTTTGATCTCAACGATGACGAACTAAAAATCAATGGTGAGTCTGACCCATCACATACTAGTACTATATACTGTATACTAGTTGCATAAGGAATCACTAAGCCACAAAACAAGGATATTGTTGCTTTGATCTTCGAGCTGAACATTTTCAATCTGAATATAAAATGACTTGGAAGGGAAACTCCCTCCCCCCGCCACTTCATGTTACATTTATGGGAAATCCTTTTTCAAGGAATCACTAGAGTGGTATATATCGTACATATTTATCGAAAACAAATAATATAAAAATTTTTTAAAGTCAATTCCTACTTTTTTTTTTCACTATATTGTAGAAAGACCTTTATAAATAATTTTCATTCATTTTTTTTAAGTTTATCTGGTGCCATCTATTGATAGATATATGCAACTTAAATCTAAAAAAACTAAAATTAATTAATTAAATTTAATTACTGAATTAATATTTATAAAAACTGTATTAACATCAAGTGTCATCCACAACAAGTTAAAAAAAATGTATTTGAACTTGAGTGGATGAATAAAAAGTATTTTATTAACGATTGAAAATTTGAACAAGATATATATAGGGAAAGTGTGAGCTAATAGAATTAATTGAAAAAAAAAGGGTTTTTCTTTTGTGTCAGAAAATTTTTGTGATTATTGTCAAAGCATAATTAACAATAAAACCTTGAAAATGCAAATGAATTTATATAAATATTGTTACATTTAAACATTCATTTTTTTACTAAAATATCATAATCAATAAACATTTTCTTTTAGAGAATTCCTTTGAAAAGAAAACATGAAATGGGTAATTTTAGTGACACTTCAATTGTATTCTATTTTTGCGGAGGATTCTACGGAGGATGAAGGTAAGTAAACATTTATTTATAGATAATTCTTTCCTTACTATATTTAAAAAAAAAAAAAAAAAATACGTATAACTAATTTATGAAGGAAACAATTAATGTTAATTTCTTTTTTAGTGTATTTTCTATAAGAAATATTTAGCGTAAAATACGTTGATAAATAAATTGGAAATTCTACTTATGCTAAAAATAGTATAAGTTTCAGGGAAATAAACATTTATAAAAAATATTGATTCTTTTAAAATTCTGAATGACAATACTGACCAAATCGATTTTATTCAATAACAGACATCTATCTTTTGTGCATACTCTACACTCTAATAGTCTGTGCAGTATCATCAGCCATCGTCTGATTTATTACCGAAGATTAAAAACTCAAGACGTAGAACACCAGTCAATCATAAGCACGTTCTTCTGTTGTATTATCTCATTTTTTCTACCGTCGCATTCAATTTGATTTTCATTCATCTTCTTGAAATCAGTCTTCGGAAGAATCTCTAAAATACGATTTTTCAGCAATAGGAAATCTGGATTTGTTTTGTGGGAGTTCGATAATTTATCTTCCTTGTAAAGCCATGCCTACAATTCAACACGTGAGCTGTGAATCGACACTCACAAAACGCTCTTTCCTAACTTTTAGTACGACATAAATAAATCATAGTTTAAAAACACTAAAAGACACGCTTTTAGAGTTAATCAAACTAAAAAGTAATAAATAATTGCTAACATAAGAATAAAATTACTGACGAGAAAATGAATGTCACTGTTCTAAAAGCGTGTGGTGCTTTGTATGACATTTTTAAACTAATTCTGCATTTCGGAATGAAACTAGTGAAAAGTTATAACGATTGATATCGAGCACCCCACGCTTTTAGAACAGTGACATTCCTTTTCTCATCAGTTATTTTATTCTTATGCTAACAATTATTTTTTACTTTTTAGTTTGATTAACTCTAAAAGCGTGTTTTTTAAACTATAATATTTAAATGAGGTTCCGGTACGCAGGATTGGAATTACAGTTCTTACAATAATTTAATTGTGAGTAAAACAAAAGCTAAATGCGAATATGTCGATCCAGGCAGCATTCGAACAGGGAATCTCCTGATCCGTAGTCAGGCGCATTATCCGTTGTGCCACTGTTCCACGTACGTTTGAATGTCTTAGGTACTTTCATTCTACATGGGTTAAATTGCTCTTCATAAGTTAAAATAAAATCACTAATCCTGGCGATTCTAATCATGATGAGATAATAAACAAAATATTTTATTGTCGTCGGTCCTTGATAAGTCTACTACGTTTAAATTAAATCTGATCTCTTAAAGTAGGGCAAAAATCGAGCCCAAAGAGTCAGTTACAAATAAACAAACAAACATACAGGTGAAACTAATAAAAGCATATTAAAAACTCAAGACGTAGAACACCAGTCAATCATAAGCACGTTCTTTTGTTGTATTATCTCATGTTGTATCATCAATTTGATTTTCATTTATTTTCTTGAAACCAGTCTTCGAGAAAATCTCTAAAATACGATTTTTCAACAATAGGAAATCTGGATTTGTTTTGTAGGAGTTGGGTAACTTATATTCCTTGTAAAGCCATGCCTACAATTCAACACGTGAGCTGTGAATCGACACTCGCAAAACGCTCTTTCCGAACTTTTAGTACGATATAAAAACAAACCTCTTTATTTCTCCCTCATCATCTTTCGGAAAACAGTAAATCCTTTGATACTTCACTAAAAACCGATATTATCTATATAGGAAATTTTGTTTTTCTTAGAGCTGGGAAAATTTTCATATACTTTGGGTATTCCGTGCATATTGAGTAGCTCATGCATTCAAAGGCAGGATGTAAGATCCATCGGTACGAATAAAAGTTTTTATTTGTGATGTCTTGCTAAAAGTGAGTGTCTACTAGATAATAAAATACCTATATGGTGAAGAGGCAACCAAAGATCAACCATTCAGATCTCCTACTGGCTATCTTTCATCGATGCGAGCTTTTAGTACGTGGGATTTTAGTACTTAATATGTGAGGTGACTGATTTGCTTTCTACAGGCAAAAGGGCTTAGTGCTGAAAAATTTATCGATAATTATCGAGCATCATTTATAGACCAGCATTAATGCAGCATTATGCAATTGCCCTTCTTCATAATACCCTACGGAAACAGTTTGTTTCTCTTGAACAGTTTAAACGCCACACCCAATGAATTCCACGGTTTTTTTCTTAAGATGAACAGCTGAAAAAGTCATCTAATTATCAATAATGGACAAAATCCCCAGGAAGTAAAATTCCAAGAACAGGATTTAAGAAAGGTATTATAAGTATTTGCAAGCGAATGAAAAAAATTCTATTTATATACGTATGTGAAATCATTACTGAAATTTGCTTATATTCTTTTGTTTATTTTATAGTCTACTGAGCTTATCATTTTAAAAACGTTTCATATTTTATTAATTCAACGTAATTCAATGTCTGATTATCATAAACCAATTTCTTATAACCTTTTACATTTTACTTTTCAGAAGGACACAATTGCTATTCGCTACTTTCTTATGGACATTGTTCAGCAATCATGTCAATGTGGTATTACGAAACTTTGGACAACACTTGCCGAAATTTTATGTACAGTGGTTGTGGTGGAAATGGCAATCGATTTAATTCATCTGATGAATGCTACAAGGTGTGTCGAACAGAATCTCATCAAGCAGTCCCTGACATAGATGTTAATGAAGAAGATATAGAATCAGCTGTTTTAGGGAATGTTCCTCCAAATACTTTTTCCACAAAAATTGAGAGAAGTTGGGAAGATGGAGAAAAGGACGAATATCGAAATAACACCAGAAAACAGAGTGAAAGTAAGACAATAAAGAAAAATAAGGAAGAATATATTAGGACGAGCAACAAAAGAGATAACATAACTGAAGAAAAAAAATGAACCTGAGCAAAACGATGGAATAACAGCAATTGAAATTAAAGAAAGGGAAAATAATAATGAGAAGAATAATAATGAAAAGAAAGAAAGAGAAAGAACCAATAGAATGAATAACAAAAGGAATGAAAGCATAGAAGAAGAAGATAATACAACGGGCAGAATAAAAGATAATGAAAGGCAAAGAGGAAAAAATAAGAATGATAGAAAAAACAGTGAAAGAGGAAGAACAACAAAGTATGAAAGAGGAGACAGAATGACAAAAAAAGATGAAAGAAAAGACAGTAAAAGTGACAGAACAAAAGAGTATGAAATGAAGCACGAAGAGAATGACAGAACGAAAGGAGAAAATGAAAGGAGATATGTAGCAGCAGAAAAAGTCATGAAACCTATAAAGAGTGGCAGCACAAAAGAAAATAGGAGGAATCAAAATGGTAGAATGAAAGAAAATGCAAGACGAACAGAAATTAACAACAATAGAAAAGAAGTGAAAGAAAGTGATAGGAATAGAAACCGCAGCGATTGGGGAACGCACAAAAAAAAGGAAAATGACGAAGAAAAAAAAGAGAAATGCAGGTCGAAAAAAGAAGAATAGAAAAATAGCGAATGAGTTCTTTAAAAAAGAGCAGAGCACAAGGATAGAATAGAGCCCACGGGAAGAATAGAGCATCGAAGAATGAAAGGAAATAAAGAACAGAAACGCTTGAAAAATAACAAAAGTGAATGGAAACAAATTGATAGAAGACGGAACAACATGAAGAACATTAGAAAATTAACTACAACAATAAAAACGAATCTGAAAAACACAAATGACGGAGAAAGAAAAGTGATTAAACCCCAAGAAACAGATGAAATCCTATATACAGTAACAATACCACAACAAGACGATTTTTATATTCTTATTCGACAGTTTAAACAAAAATAAACAAGTAATATAAAAAAAAAAATTTTAAGTCAATTCCTACTTTTTTTCACTCTATTGTAGAAAGTCCTTTATAAATAATTCTCATTCATTTTTTTAAGTTTTTCGGGCGCCATCTATTGGTAGATATATGCAACTTAAATCTAAAAAAAAAATTAATTAATTAAATTTAATTAATGAATTATTTGAAAAATCTGTATTGACATCAAGTGTCATCCACTACAAGTTCAAAAAAAAAAATGTATTTGAATGTATGTGGATGAATAAAAAGTATTTTATTAACGATTGAAAATTTGAACAATATATATATATATATATATATATAGGAGAGTGTGAGCTAATCGAAGGAATTGCAAAAAAAAAGGATATCTCTTGTAATGTTACGCAATCCAAATAATGTGAAAGATTCACAATGAAATGCCAGTAAGGATGAATTATTCAAATGGTTGTTAGTAAAGAGTAGGAATCAAAAAAAAAAAAAAAAAAAAAACCCACGATATTTATGTTTTTTTGGATAATTTCGGAAATAAAATCAAATCACCTTAATGCTTTTTTTTTTTTTATGAAACCTGTATTATTTAGTTTATATTTGTATGCCTAGTATTGTGTTCCAATAATATAATAAAGCAATATTAGCATAAATGTCATTTACAGTGGTTAAAAGAAGTATTGGCAAATGCCTATAAATGATCCTATTTGCTAACAAGGTATGTTTACAAATTTTATTTTAACATAGCGATTACAGAAGGAGAAAAGACAAACAAATATAAAGAAATTTTCATTTAAATATTTTTTTTTTAGTCAAAATCTACGAGAAAATCCAAAATTTACATGATAAAAAAAAAAGTATTGGCAAAATTATGAAATTGACAAAATTATGAGCGAAAACAAAATCAGTATATATTTAGTACTTTGTATGCATACCTTCTGCATCTATAACAGCTTGTAATCTATTTCTCATAGAGGAAACTAAGGTCTTTGTTGTACTGTTGGGAATTTTGTGCCACTCTTGCAAGAGTAAACGTTTGAGGTCGTCTTTACTTGAAATTTTATGTTTCTTGATTTCAAGATCCAGCAGGTGCCCTAAATTTTCAATTGGATTGATGTCAGGCGATTGAGGTGGGGTTTTTAATTGGCGAGGAGCATTGTGGAGTAGCCATTCACGGGTGAGATACGTTGTATGCTTGGGGTCATTGTCTTGTTGAAAACGAATGATGTTCCCAAGCCAAGATTTTGGGCACTGATTTTTAAGTTATGGCGCAAAATGTCAATGTATGTACGTGCTGTCATAATACCATCAATTAAATGCAGGTTGCCAATCCCATTAGCTGCCATACAGCCCTAAACTAAGACGCTGCCTCCACCATGTTTTACAGTAGCAGTTAAATGTTGCTTTTCCAATTCAGTATTTGGCCTCCCATACATATCGTCGTCCATCACTGCCGAAAATGTTAAACTTTGATTCGTCAGAAAAATAACTGTGTTCCAAAACTCTTCAGTTAAATCAACGTGGGATTTTGCAAAAATCTAACCTCTTTCTCCTATTTATTTCCGAGATGAATGGTTTCTTTCTAGCTGCCCTTCCATAAAAATTTCTCTCGTGTAAAACATTCCGTTCAGTATGTACGTTGAAAGTTTTTGCGAAGTGAAAGCAGCATCTCTAGCTATCTGGGGTGCACTTATTTTAGAGTTTTTCTTAACCTTGTTAATAATGACATGTTCTTCTCTTGTAGAAAATATTCGATGTCGTCCACTTCTAGTCTTATTTTCAGTTGATCCTGTTTCCTTGAACTTTTTACAACACTTCTGACAGTAAATAAACTTATATTGAACTGCAGTCCTATTGCACGATAAGTTAAACCTTCATTTCTGAGCCTAATAATCGTGTTTTTAACACTAATGTCCATCTCCTTCGATTTCGAAGTCATTTTACTGCATTAATCGCAAAATAATGCATAGACACTTTTGGAGTAATTTTTGCAGACTTTATACCGGTAGAGTTTCTTATCAGTCGAAACACGTGACTTCAATGTAACAAAATTTGCATACCAGTTAAAACTTTGCCAATACTTTTTCTGACATGCAAATTTTCGTTTTTGAAAGAAAAAAAATCGTAGAAAATGCAAATTAAAATAAAATTTTTACTATTTTTATATATCTAAGATGTCTTGTATTTAATTACGACAGCTAAAATTGCATAACATTTTATTTATTTGTCAATATGAATAAATTAAGGCAATTGCCAATACTTTTTTACCCACTGTATATTTCTTTTAATATATTACATTTTAACCAATTACATCTTTGTAGTTCATTTATTTAATCTTATTATTTTAAAAAAATATTTGTTGAAAACCTTATACTTCATTTAAATATTTGTAAGAAAAATAGTTTCCTTTGCACTGAAATGCACTTATGCACTTAGTATAGCAGCAATTAGCAAACTATAATAATATGTAACAACAAACAAATGCTAATAATAACAAACAAGAATAATAACAAATCTAGAATAACGAACAAATTCTACTTATTTTTAGGCATGTATTTTTAAAATAATATCAATTGTTTAAAATCTTAAACAACAACGCTTTAAATTGTATACATTTTAAATTTATTGAAACTGATAATTTAAGATTTTTGCTCATTTAAATAATTTTAATGTCTATAAAGAAATATGTATTGTATAAATCTGAATTTTATTTTCAAGAATATGAACTATACTTAATCAAAAGAACAATAATGAATATTCATGATAATTAAAAAAATAAGAATGGATAGATTTGTAGATAATTTGTTTATTTTTATATTCGTAAAATAATAAAATGTATTAAAATAATGACATATATTTGAAGTATTTTTACCTAAAACCAAACTTTTCATGTTTTATTTTATAAAAAAATTAACAATAATAAATATAAGATAATTAAACAAAATAAAAATATTCGTGAAATGAATAATTAATTTTTTTTTTTTTAAATAGCACTGAAATTAGCCTTTCAAAAATTTCTGAGATTCAAATTTAAAAGAAAAATTTTAAACATTTAGCAGAAGTGTTTGATTGTAAAAGAAGAATTTTATCAAATATTATTGCATGTGGTACAATTTATTGGAATTTAATACAGTGCTATAAATTCACAAGATAATTGAAATATTAAATGATTATTATAATTCATAAATTTTGGAACTATTCCTTAGTTAATTTAATTTCTTTTCTGCAAAACCGAGAAATAAAAAAACAGCAAAAGAATATATTCTATGCAAGTAATATCTTGAATCTACATAAAATAATAGCTAAATTTTATCAAACAATTGTGTAAATAAAAATAAAATGTGTATTGGCAAAAACTTGTGATAATATAAAGCTTAAAATAATATAACTTAAAAGTAAAATTAAAGCTTTCGTTATTGATGAATTAGAAATTTTTATGATTTTTTTCTTTTGTTTAATTATTTTCGTACAATTCAAAAACACATACACACACAGAAAAACATAAATAAATAAAATTTTGCGAACCAATTAAAAAATCAAAATATTTATTCATTGTTATTCTTGAATAAAATGTTAATAGTATTAGAATCTGCTTTACATATTTCTTCCACGTAGTCTTTTTTGTTCACAATTATCTGAAAAAATATACAAAAATTAGGGCATTACATAATTTCTTAACAAAGATACATATATTTGATGTCATTTTTCAAGCAAATGTACTAAGATAACGTGTTTAAAAATTGTCAAATTTCATGCAAATAAATTAATTGCAAAAATAGTTTACTATTTTATATTAAATTCTATTCTTTATTAAGCTTAATATCCTACTATTTACTATTTTAAATCCTACTTCTCTTCAATATATGTACATACAGAATTATATCAGAATTATCCGAAATTTAAAAAGAGGGGAAGGACACAAAAATACTTTTCATATAAGAATATTTATCAAAATTATAGTTGTTGTTATGTTATTATTATATTTGTTTGGGGATAGTTTTGTTTAAGTCAGGGGTCTCCAAACTTTCCAGCCTTAGGGCCATGCTGTTTACTCCAGCAAGTACCAAGGGCCAAAACCGTTTTAATTTTTCTGCCATTATCTATAATATCTATAATTTCTAGACTAGTCGCCGAGAACACACTCTGGCGAGCATACGCTTGCAAACTACAAACTACTGTCAGTGAAAAATCCCAATTACCGAAATCTCATTAGTATTTTTTTTACAAGTGGATACCCTGAGGTTTCATTCGAATTAATTTAGCTTTTTTCCTTTCATGTGGGATTTTCAGGATAAAAATCATATGTTTGATTCAGGATATATACATTCCAAACATCGATATACATACATATGCAATACTCTATACCCCAACATAACTACCGAGAGTAACCGCAGGTTGTTCACTAGTTTATAATGTAAGTGGGATCCATTTCAATTATTTGTTAGTTGTTATGCTGAAATTAAATTTTCTGCTTATTATGCTTGTCATTGCTTTACCTAGCAAGTCAATAAAACCGAGTTATTATCATTCTGTATTTTTTTGTCCAACTTATTACAACAATAAGCTATTTGCTGTCGCAGGCCTAATTTGGTCCGCTGGCCGTAATTTGGAGACCCCTGGTTTAAGCTGTTCCATAATATTGCCACCTTCCATTCGGAGTTTCAAAACCACACATACAACACTTCTCAAATTCAGAGTTCGCAGTGGGATTGAAATTGTTGTCGGATTAATGGTACAATGGAGTTGAAACTTTTAACAGCAAATGTGATGTTCAATGGAATAATGCAAGATTACTGTTTCTTCATATAATTTTGAAATATATATACGCATATTTATATTTTCACTTTTTTTATAGGATATCGATGCAATAAAAAATTATTTAATTTTTTTTTAATAATTATGCAATTGTTCCAATTATTAAGAGTCAATTCCCTGAATTCATTATTCAATTCCCCGAATTAATTATATTTGGCAAAACGATTTAACAAAATTTAATCTTTAATATACTTTTTTTAGATCAGCAAATGTTTTACTTTATTTTTATTTATTTAAAATATCTTATTTTTTCAAAATTAACCAAAAGTTTATTTAGTTGATACGAAATCCATCTGTCCCCTGCAATATTTCAAAGTATTTAAAGATATTAATGGGCTTTGCTGCCAACTGAGTTAATAAACAACATCATTGTGAATATGAAACATTGTTGCCGTGCTTGTAACTCTGTTGGAAGGGATCACACACCTACTGAAGTTGATCATACATTGAATTCAGATTCTATATATTTAGTATGCTTCCAGTCTGTGTATTTTCAAGACAAAGAATAAGCCTTTTTTTTTTTTTTTTTTTTTAATTCCTTCTATTAGCTCACTAATTCCTCCCTATATATATCTTGTTCAAATTTTCAATCGTTACTAAAATACTTTTTATTCATCCACTCAAGTTTAAATGCATTTTTTTTTACTTGTAGTGGAGGACACTGATGTTAAGACAGTTTTTTTTCAAATATAAATTCAGTAATTAAATTTAATTAATTAATTAAATTTTTTTAGATTTAAGTTGCATATATCTACCAATAGTTGGCGCCAGATAAACTTAAAAAAATGAATAAAAATTATTTATAAAAAGACTTTCTGCAATATAGTGAAAAAAAAGTAGGAATTGCCTTTACAAATTTTTATTTTTTATGTTACTTGTTTTTCTTTTGCACTTATTTGTGAAAGACTGTTTGATCAAAGTTTTTACTAAATTTCCTTAAATTCCATTGATATAAGTTTCACAAACGCAATTTTTCTTAATTTTTTCAAACTAATACATGATAATAATTGGACATTAAATAGAATTTTTAGTCTCTGTGAAATTTATTTATTGATATTTTTTATTAAATAATTAAATTGAATTATACTTATTGTCTACGAGATAAGAATCTACCCCTTCCTCTATTTTTAAAGCTATGAGACATGTTTGGCGCGCCATGTACACAGTCCAGTCACATTAATGTGACCACCACCTACTTTCGATGTCAATGTGAAATAACCAATCACAAAAAGCAGCAAAAGCAAGGTGGCAGCACATTGCAGTGGAGTGTATATAAAGAATTCCACTTAATACCACTCAAATACCACTTAATACCACATTACACACTCCACTTAAAGCCAGAATTTACAAGAATGTATATTCTGGCTTTTGACAGGTGGTCACATTAATGTGACTGACTGTGTAATTTGCAATGTTAATGTGACTGGACTGTGTAATTTGCAATGTTAATGTGACTGGACTGTGTAATTTGCAATGTTAATGTGACTGGACTGTGTAATTTGTAATTTGCAATGTTTTTTCTAAAAATGAATAACATGTTGTTGAAGCTAAATTACCTGGTTTTAAAGCCCACATCTTTTTTGGCAATCTTTTAAAAGTCGGAAATCTGTTCTGGTTTCCTAAGCATCCTCCGTAGAGAAAAAGTCTGCACTGACCGGTATTGTCATCGTACGCGTAATTCATTTCATATTTTTTACAAGGCCCTTGCAGCACCATCATGTTGCATATCGGATCTACAAATACAGATGAACACATGTTACCATATGTAGCGAATGATAAATAATCATTAACTGAATAATACTGGAAAATCCGAAAAAAAAAAAATACAATTTCAGAATTATTATAGATTTAAAAATTAGCACAAAAATGAGGAGATATATCAGAGAGATATACAAATCGCCTGTTGCATTATTTGCCATTTTTCAATTCCTTCTATTAGCTCACACTCTCCCTATATATATCTTGTTCAAATTTTCAATCATTAATAAAATACTTTTTATTCATCCACTCAAGTTCATATACACTTTTTTCAATTTGTAGTGGATGACACTTGATGTTAATACAGTTTTTCAAATATTAATTCATTAATTAAATTTAATTAATTAATTTTCATTTTTTTAGATTTAAGTTGCATATATCTACCAATAGATGGCGCCAGATAACTTAAAAATGAATCAAAATTCTTATAAAGGACTTTCTGCAATATAGTTAATTAAAAGTTTTTATATTTTTTTAAAATTAGTTTTTACAAAGAAATTATGCATTTTTTTTTAACTTGTAGTGGATGATACTTGATGTTAATACAGTTTTTCAAATACAAATTCAGTAATTAAATTTAATTAATTAATTTTAGTTTTTTTTTTTTAGATTTAAGTTGCATATATCTACCAATAGATGGCGCCAGATAAACTTAAAAAATGAATCAAAAATTCTTTATAAAGGACTTTCTGCAATATAGTTAATTAAGTGTTTATATTTTTTTTAAATTAGTTTTTACAAAGAAATTATCTCTTTTTGCAAATTAAGTTTGTAAATTAAAAGATTTAGTTGAATAAAAATTTGTAAAAATGAGTATACAAACTTTGTATTCCATCCTTAATACTTACGTCTAGTACGATTAACTGTTTCAATGCCGGAGGTCAATAACATTACGATTACAAATTTTAGCCTCATATCACTGTCCAAAGGTAATCTTCTATGTAATAAAAGGTAAAAAAGAAATTCAGACATTTTTTAACAAATAATAACCAAAGAATGATTCAGGTAGGTAAGCAGGTAGTAAGAAATTAACAACCAATCGACTCAAATTGGTGAAACATTTTAATCAAATGACTCAAATCGATGACACATTTTAATCAAATGTCAAATTGGTAACACATTTTTATAAAAAATATTAATACTTATTTTAAATAATGGCAAAAAAAAAAAAAAAAATAGATGGAGGATGATGGAGTGATATGATTGGTGTTGGATTTGTGACAATCAATGGAATAATAGAATTGAAATTCGCGAAACGTTTTTTGTCCTAATTAGGGCAAATCTAAACAATACTGTGGGTGTAGTAAATTGTTTGAATAACAAAATTTATGAATCAAAATGTTATCTCATACAGTAATAAGTGAACTCTTATCGACGTAGTCGTAGTCGATTAATTCTGCAATTCGATTCATTTAATATACATTTTTTTCTTTTTTTTTTAATTTTTAAATTTATAAGATATCAACTGAGCATTAATTTATCTCGTCAAAACAAATTCAATGCACATTTAACTGGCACTTAATTTATAAAACTTGCCCTTCGATTTTTTTCGAACTGTCTTAAAGGTAATTGTGTTTGTTTTATGTGTAATTGTTTTTTTTTATTCTATTGATTTCTGATGAATCTGGTTCATTTACAGCATCAAGATGGTCGCATCTGTACGTTCTCCACGACGCCGTCAAACACGGATGCGACCATCTTGATGCTGTAAACAGAACCTGGATTCATCAGAAAATGACGTCTCGCCATTCCTGCGCCCAGGTTCATCGTTGATCACACCATTGAAGATGCTCCTGTCTGTGATGTAGCGTCAAGGGCTGCAAACGTCGTCGAACTGTTCGTGCGGACACTTGTTGTCTTGCAAACGACCCCACTTCTCGACTCGGAGTTCGTGACGTGGCTGCACGATCCATTAAGGTCATGCGGGCAACATGCCTGTCTTCTCGATTGCTAGTGATAGGGGGCCGTTGAGATCCAGCACGGCATTGCGTATTATTGCCCTGAACGCATCGATTCCATATTCTGCTAACAGTCATTGATCTCGACCGACGCGAGCAGCAATACTGTGATACGATAAACCGCAATCCCGGTACGCTACAATTTGACCTTTATCGAAGTCAGAAACGTGCTGTACGCATTTCTGCTTCTTACACGAGGCATCACAACAACCTTTCACCAGCATTCATGTCAACAACACGGCATGTCATGGCAGTCAACACGGCATGTCACGGCAACCACATTCAAATACAATATGTGTATGAGAAACTGGCTGAACAATTTCCTCATTTAAGCATATTGCAGGTGTCGCAACCGACGACTGCTTTGTCTGAATGCGCTGAAAACCTAATCATTTGCATATAACAGCACCTTCTTCCTGTCGTTCAAATTTCACGTCTGTAGCAGGTCGCCTTCTTGGTGTAGCAATTTTAATGACCAGTAGCGTATATGATATATATGGTCATGTTGATGTATATAAGAGGTAATATAATATGGTAGCAAGTATGGGCCAATAAGGAAAACATTCGCAATGTCTGCCCATACATTAGCAGAGAACCTCTCCTGAAAGGCATGTGGATGTGTAGCTAGATGTCCTACACTTGGGGAATGTGCAAATAAAAAAAAATCCGTACTGCGTAAAGATAGCCTCATCGTGGTAAGTATATTTGCAGAGAAACTCGGATCAATGTGTTATGCTGCAAAATCAATAATTGTTACACAAAAAGCAGTTTCTGTATACCACATTGTTATACAAAAGCTCATTTTTTAAGTTTGTTTTCTCTTAAAACTTGTCCCATGAATTCAGATAACTATCTCTTTTATCTGGCCTTAGCTCTGTATTTTGTAATATCACAACGTATTTTCAAAAATAAATGATACTTTTTAGAGATTTAGTTTTTAAATTATATGACGAGAAAAAATTAACAATAAGATGAAATATAGACCTTTACTTACCTAAATGTCATTTCCCGAATGTTATTTTTGCATTAGGCACGTTTATCTCTAGTTATTCTGTATCATGAGTCTAATTAATAACAAAAGAAATGCCTTTCCCATTCTTGTTGAAAAAACACATTGCAGTAAAATAAATTGAAGAATAATTTAATTGTTATTGATATAATTGAATCATTGCATCAAACCCATGTGAATCTTAATTAGCTTCAATTGTGAAATAGGAATATTTTAATGAATGAAAATTATGCAATATTTTGCAATATTCAGTTTCTCGAATAAAATTTTTTTTTGAATGTTTACGCAATATTAAAAGAATTTATTTTTTAAGCATAGCAGAATGATATGGCAATTTGCATATTGTACATTAACAAAACTATTAACAATTGTAAGTAAAATTTATAGCTAAAATTGCATATGGTAAAAATTCTTAAAAAATGAATCTATGCAAAATTTCATATTGCATATACTAATAATAATATGGTTTTGTTATAATTAATTTAAATTTACAATTGCTATTATTATTTTTAAAAATTAATAATTAAATTTATAGTTAAATGATTTGATAATAAACAAATTTTTGATAGGTGTATGAATAAATTATGAATTAAAATGTCATTTTATATTAATGTGGAAAATTTAAGCAATAAATAATTAATTATATATCCAAAGCTAATTAAAAATTTTTATTACAATGTTGGGCAACTGGATTGTAACTGGGTGTGGTTGGGTTGAGATACTTGAGGCACAGGTTTGAGAGCTCACAGTTTTATTTATACACTCACAAACACCACACAAATACAAGTAGACACAAACAATTTTAACACAGAATTTAGAGTAAAAGAACGACAGTTATAGCTTCGTGGAAGGACTCACTTTGAGCCGGAACTCCCGACTAAACGCAGGTTGTGCAAAAGTGCAGGGTTGCACTAAATATACTTCCTCTCCAGGTGATAATCACGAGGCTAAGATATATATACATTTTCTTTTGAATCCTTTTTAAGTCCCCTATAAGAAAGTTATATATATAAATCATTGGCTCAACGGCCCAGTCTGTGCCAAGGCCGTCTACCTAATGGTAAATTACTATACGAGAGATGTTTTTCTTTTACGGGGTAGAGTTGTCAGCTCTACGCCCAACAGTCATATGAGACCGGGACATACGGCTTAAAGTGGATTCCGAACCACTACAAACATCCATTTTACCGCTGGGACTCGAACCCGAAACCTGTGGTACCGAGGGCCAGAGCGCTAGCCACTCGCCATTCAGGCCCCATTTATATATGTATATAATATTCGTATTAAAGTATATATATAACTTTCTTAAAGGGGACTTAAAAGGATTCAAAGAAAAATGCCTCCCAAAACAGTGCTTATAAGAAAGAAGATCAAGAATTTCTGATCGTTATATGTCACACTGAAACATCTGCAATCATCAGATTTCTAATAAATAGAGCATTTATGAGATTTACTAGAAGCATAATTCATAATTTAAGATTTAATTGTAGCGGACATGCTAAGCTTGGCGATGAACAAAGGTTGAACAACCTTAGCATGTAAAGATCCATTAAAACTAATTTAGTTTTTACAATAGTGTCTGTATGAAGTTATGAAAATAAATTAACATCCTATTAGCTTTTGACAGATATATAAACAAAATAAAATATTTAAAAGTTAGTACGAGAACTAAGTGTTAAATATTTTATTTGGTTTATATGCAGAATTTTTTTTTGTTCAATTATTTCAATTCCTTCTATTAGCTCACACTCTCCCAATATATATCTTGTTAAGATTTTCAATTGTTCATAAAATACTTTTTATTCATCCACTCAAGTTCAAATACATTTTTTTGAGCTTGTAGTGATGTTGATGTTAACACTTGATGTTAATACAGCTTTTCAAATATTAATTCATTCATTAAATTTAATTAATTAATTTTAATTTTTTTTTAGATTTAAGTTGCATATATCTACCAATAGATGGCGCCAGATAAACTTAAAAAAAACGAATGAAAATTATTTATAAAGGACTTTCTGCAATAGGGTGGAAAAAAAGTAGGAATTGACTTGAAATTTTTTTTTTTTTTTATTATATTACTTGCTTTTTCATGCATTGTTCCTTAAATATCAAGACAACCATTCAAAAAGCCATCCATTTTTTTATTTATTTATCTACAGCGCAATAAGCAGCAGCTTAGTATATCATTCAACGTATACATATTTGTTGAGAATGACACTTTATTGAAGTTACATAAACAATTTTTTTTTTATTATATTATATATTTGTTCGAAATACATTCTATACATAGAAACATTATTACAATGAGAATGAAGTTTTTAGAGTTTTAGTATATGCTTGATTGCAAAAAATTTGTTCCATGCATTTACTTGGTAATCTTCTACTGGGGTATATTAACATGTATTTTTTACCACCTGAAATAATAATAATAATAAAAACATTTTAATGCATTAGAATAAAACATTTACATTTTTTAAATGAAATTCTTAAAATATAAAAGAATATTATAAACCAATTAACTTGAATGTTTTGAGCTGAAATGTAAATGAGATAAAATGTTATTGCTAATGTTCCAAATTTGTTTTCCATTCTTGGATAATTATAATTAATCAGCATCAGGATTATCATCAGAATTATAATTAATTATCACATTTAAATCCTTTGATTATTAGACATTTATAATAACTTCATCAGAAATGGCATGTTTGATTTTTTTTTTGAATTTTAATAATATAAACAGCAATACTTTTTAAATCAAAACTAAGTATTTTCATTATTATTCACAATAACATTCATTTGTTTATTTGCATGGATTTTTTTTTTTGTATTAAAATGAATGGTTAAATAACTAAAACTATTTAATTTATTTGAACACAAACGATTAAACATTTAAATACCAAGGAGAATCAAGCAATGGTCCCTTTTAAAATATTCAAAGTTGTCATGTCTTTAAAAAATTGTCAGTAGTATATTGAAAAACATTTGTTCTTAACCTGATGCCTATGGTCAAATAAAGTAACATTAAGTAGGGAAAGTAATAGGGTTAATAAATTTAATTAAAAGTATAAGTTTTAAAATTTCAAATTTCTTTCTATCCTAAAATCTTAACTAATAATAATCAAAATTTCTTCTTTTTCATATTTTGCTCATTTTGTAACTGACTTTAGAAATTTAGTTCGTATCTGTGAGAAATACATTGCTCCTCCCATGAGACCAAGCTCTATAATTTCAGAACTATATGTTCTATAGATTATGTTCTATAGATTATGTTCTATGTTCTATAGATTATGTTCTATGTTCTATAGATTATGTTCTATGTTCTATAGATTTGTGGAGGAGGATGGAAGGTTGATCCATACCTAGAGACTATTTGGTTTAAACTGACAAACATAATAAGACAAATTTCTTTGAGGGCAATGACAACTATTGTATTAAGGAGTCAATCGTGATTGACTGATTACTTTACAGACTACTTTTGGTACTTTTTAGAAACTCTGTTTTATATGTTTGTGGAGGACGATGGAAGGTGAGATCCGTCCCTAGAGAGTATTTGGTTTAAATTGAGACAAACATAATAAGACCAATTCCTTTGAGGGAAATGGCAACTATTGTATTAAGGAGTCAATCCTGATTAATTGCATATCGTCATTATTTCTTCATGCACTTTACAGACCACTTTTGGAACATTTTGAGAACCTCAGTTTTATAGGTTTGTGGAGAAGAATGGAAGGTGTGATCCATTCCTAGAGAGTACTTGGTTTAAATTGAAACAAACATAATAACTTTGAGGGCAATGACAACTATTGTATTAAGGAGTCAATCGTGATTGACTGATTACTTTACAGACTACTTTTGGTACTTTTTAGAAACTCTGTTTTATATGTTTGTGGAGTACGATGGAAGGTGAGATCCATTCCTACAGAGCACTTGGTTTAAATTGAGACAAACATAATAAGACTAATTTCTTTGAATTCAATGGCAACTATTGTATTAAGGAGTCAATCCTGATTTACTGCATAGCGTTACTATTTCTTCATGTACGTTACAGCTTTTGGAACTTTTGAGAATCTCTGTTCTATAGGTTTGTGGAGGAGGATGAAAGGTGCTATTCCACAATAGAGTATTTGGTTTAAATTGAGACAAAAATAATAAAACCAATTTCTTTGAGGGTAATGGCAACTATAATATTGATCAGTCAATCGTGATTGACTGAATATCGTCATTATTTCTCCATGTGCTTAACAAGCGTTTTTTAGTTATTGTTATTTTTCTAAACAAATATATATGCGAATAATTTTTTGTTATTTTTTACGCAATAGAATAATAAGAAAGTATATTAACTTACCTGTCAGTAAAGTGTTATTTTTATTTTCTAATCAACTATATGAAGAAGTTAGATTTTCTCCCTATCCAATGAACCATTGATGTCTATTTACAGCATCCTCATTTGTCCCTTCAGTCGCATCACCATAAACGATGCCTTCATTATCATCATCATTTATTTCTTCTTCGTAATCCACAGCATCATTTCCATCTTCTGCGTCTGCCATATCATCAACATGAGTATCTTCGCCATTTAATATTCGACCATCATTGTCATTTAGATCTATCATGTCATCATCATCAGAACCATCACCAGTATCTATTATACCCTCTTCAGGTTGGTCCTTTCCATACATATCACCCTCATAACTGACTTCTTCATCTATGTTAACAGGAGGATTATTTGCTTCAAAATATTTGTCATCATAATCATTTTCTTCTTCTTCCGTATCATAATTGATATTGTCTTTATTGAATTTAACTCTTTCATCATTATCATATTCATCGCCATTTCCATCCCTTTCATCAGTATTCGCAACTCTCTGATCTGGACCGTTATCCACCAAAAAGATTAACTGGATATTTATTCTGTTTTGGGATAGCCACAGCACAGTACAGCAGGCATAGGAAAATAAAAATATTTATATTCATTTTCCTTTCTTCAACTCTAAATAATAAATAAAACAGATTAATAAATCAATAAATAAGAAAATTTAAGACAATTTAAGTATTATAAAAAATTGTATTAACAAATTAAAAGAAAATTTTTATAATTTCTTGCAATTGTATGGTAATTCTCATATACAGGTAGCTCTTAAAAATGCTTATTTTGAGAATTATAATAAACTAGTTGAATCAATTTCTCACTGTTATTGGAAAATAAAATAAAAGATACAAATTTAATAATGCAAAAATGGATTGTTCGAAATGAACTATTGAAATATCAAGCTTTTAAAGTTTTATATCATTTCAACCGACTTCTAATCAGCATTCTTTGCTGATTTTGATCCCAATTGATATCTAGAAATAAAATTTTGTATTGTTGTAAAGGACAATTTGTCTAGTCCGTAGAGCACCAGGTTGCCCCTAGCAACACCTTCATATGAACGGTAGCAGATATAAACCGGAATTTCCCAAGATTTGGTTTGGTTTGTCTCTCTACGGTCATTTTTTTGCACACTTTAGGATATTTAGACCGGGACATATAGTTTAACGTGAATTCCGAACCACCAGCAAACATCCCTGCCACCGCAAAGATTCGAACCTGAAGCCTGGGGTACCAAAGGTCAGAGAGCTAGCCAATTGGATATCAGTCGAGAATATTGTCCCGGTGTTAAAGAAAACAAAACATTTTTAGGTTTGAAATATTTTATTAAGAAAAAGTATGTGTGAAAAGCTTAAGATTTAAAATAACTCACATGAAATAAAGAAATAATTCCAATAATTTTCCCCTTTAATCTGTTAGTATTTATTTTTAAGATATAATAGTGTTAGTTTGGAAAATTGATTAGCAATTAATATTACAAATTCTTTGCTTTATTTTCACAATGATTCCACTGGAGCATCTGATGAGAATAAAAATAAGGTTTTTATTTAATTAATTTGGAGGAAATTTTGTTGCAGAAATCGAGTCAAGAGCATTCCATTAGCCTACAACGTTACGTAGATCACAGCCTATCCATTTTGAAAGATCCAGGTTCAAAACTGAGAATTTATATAACGGACACATAAACAAAATTCAGTATATATTCTAGTAGAACTCGGCATGTCCTGCCAAAAAAAAAAAAAAATGTATTGTAGAAAATTACATATCACGAATATATTTTTTCATGTTCCAATAAATGTACATACTAATTTTCATGGATATCATTTGAACGGAATACAATAATAATATGAAATGCTGCATCATCATCTGGTGGCAAGTAACAATAAAGTGGATTGCGCGAACGTATTTTCCATACTCGAATACATATTATTACCAATTTTCGTAGTGATTCGTTGAACGGTGCAAAAGTTGATATACTGCAGCACCATCTGGTGGCGACTTACAACAAAGGGGATAGCATAAAAACATTCTCCATGTTTTGTCAAACACACACAAAACATTTCATCAAAATCGATCAAGCCGTTTAGGAGGAGTTCAGTGACAACACACTTACAGAAGAACCTGATTGCAGCGTCACCTACTCGATCCAATTGCGCATCTAAACCAGGGGTCTCCAAACTTTCCAGCCTTAGGGCCATACTATTTACTCCAGTAAGTACTAAGGGCAAAATCGTTTTGATTTTTCTGTCATTATCTATAATTTCTAGAAAAAGTACGCCCTCTGAGCGTGCATACGCTTGCTAACTACAAACTATTGTCAGTGAAAAATCACAATTACATAAATTTCATTAGTATTTTTTACAAGTGGAAACCCCTGCGGTTTCATTCGCGTTAATTTCGCTTTTCTGTTCCCGAGAGATTTTCAGGATAAAAATCATATGTTTGATTCAGGATATATACATTCCAAACATCGATATACATACATATGCAATACTCTATACCCCAACATAACTACCGAGAGTAACCGCAGGTTGTTCACTATTTATAATGTTAGTGGGATCCATTTCAATTATTTGTTAATTGTTATGCTGAATTTAAATTTTCTGCGTATTATGCTTGTCATTAAGCTTTACCTAGCAAGTAAATAAAACCGAATTATTATCATTCTGTGTTTTTTATCCAACTTATTTATTTAATTACAGTAATTAATTTTATTAAAAATTGGTGAAATGCGATATATTAAAATTAAATATTAGTTAAAATAATTAATTAAAAATTAATTAATTTTTTAACTAATTTATTTAATTTCACCAATTTAATAAAATGTAATAAATTTTAATTTTAATTTCTCTCATTTAATCAATTTTTAATCAAGTTATCATATTGGTTAAAGTCATTGTTTGGTTTAATTAATTAATAAAATTGGTTAAAGTAATTAATTTAATTAAAAAATTGGTTCAATTAGAGAAATTGAGATTAGAAATTGGTTGATATAATTAGTTCAATTAAAAATTGATTAAATGAGAGAAATTAAAAATAAAAATTGCTTAAAATAATTAATTTAATTAAAAATGAATAAATGAGAGAAATTAAAAACTAAAAATTGTATACAATAATTAATTTAATTAAAAATTGGTTAAAATAATTAATTTAATTAAAAATTGGTTAAATGAGAGAAATTAAAATTAAAAATCGGTAAAAATAATCAATTTAATTAAAAATTGATTGAATGAAAAATTAAAATTAAATAATGGTTAATATAATTACAGCAACAATAAGCTATTCGCTGTCGCGGGCCGGATTGATGAAACTGACTTGCCGGATTTGGCCCGCGGGCAGTAGTTTGGAGACCCCTGATCTAAACCATCCAAGCACCCCTTCAAACACACATAAAAGGTCATCAACATCGGACAAGCCGCTTAGGTGAAATTCAGTGACAAATACACGTACAGAAGAATTATATATATAGATATATAAATAAATAATATATATATATATAGTTCTTTGATTTTTTTGAATTATAGATATTTATTTCAAACTCCGCAAGCAATCAAAATTGAAAGTTTCATGTCTATTCCAGGAGTTATTATGGTAAATCTGTACTCCCGAATGCCTTTACATAAATGCTCAAAGATAAGATGAATAGGATGCAAATCATCCAGACACCTTCTTTGGTGGGAATGTCCGTTCATGATTGCAGTGGTACGATGAGCGTGCAGTGTAACAGGCCTTCGCTGTGTACCATGTGTTACACTGAATTTGATGTACCTCAGAGATACTAATGGTAAAGGATTTAGATCAAAATGTCTGGCTTTCAAAAACAACATAAAAATAACCACTTATTTGAAGTTGGCAATTACGGTATTAACTTACCAACTTTGATTTTAAGTTGAGGGATTTTGACATTTCAGTTTATGAGTTCAGTTATGCGAATGAATGTTTCTTTCAGTCTATGAGAATGAATTCCTAAGAGGAGTACAAAATTTATTATTAATTTGTTTCATATATAATTAGAATAACCTACTTAGTGTTATTTGATTGAGAGAGTGCATGATTTTAAAAGTGGAGGAGCTATTTGAAACTCGATAAGCAAAGCAGAACAAAATGTTTCTATGTTAAGCCGTAAATGGTTAAGCAAAGGTAAAGTTTCTTATTCTCAGATTTCATTCCCCGGTGTGTGCTATGTAAAAAATGAATGCAATTACAGTTTGATAACACTGAATCTGTTAAATATTTGCTGTTTCGAAAGAGAATGACAAGCTCAGAGTTGAAAATAACTAATTATGTAAAAAGTCTCAAATATATATAAAAATTTATGTTACTCTGAATAACTAGTTATATTATAGTTTTTACTCCTTCAAAACCTGTCATCACAGCTATTCTGCATACTAATTTTTATCCCGTGAATTAAAAAAAATGAACTTTCAAAATGTTCATTATTAAATGATGGAACAGTTTTTAATCTTTAAGTGTGCAAAAAAAAAAAAAAAAAAAAAAAAAATAGTTGATACTCATTAGAAATTTTAATTTTGCAATTAAAACTGTTTTAAAAGGTTTATATTCATCAGACGATTAATGAAGATTTTTTTTTGTTTAGTTTTTAAAATAAGTTTCTAGAATCTAAAATTACATACAAGACGAAAATAGTCCTTTATGACGAATAAATATAGATTTTAAATTTTAAGCAATCTACTGACGTTTACGATCATAATATATGTTTAATAAATATATGTTAGGCACTCAAAATTAAAGCCTGCTAATTATTCCTCAGTATTAAAATTTCAATGATGTTAATGAAGGAAGAAATGCTATGGTAAGCCATTTTCTATGTTAATATCGTAGAATTCTTTTGTTCGATTTGTTCCTGTTTCTAAAGTGTCTATTTCATTCTTTCGAAAACATTTACATTTCATCCATGGTAAGCACTTATAATTAACTATTCAAATATTAGTATTCAGTATTTTTCTTTTGTAATATTGAATTTATACAATAAATAAATGTTTCATAATGAGATCTTTTATTGTAGATATCATTTGTAAACCATTCTTGGACAACATATCAACCTGCTCATTTACATATATCCCGCATTTCCCAAATGTAAAATCATCTCATTTAATCAACAAAATTTTTATAAAGAAATATATTTTACAAAGAAATTATATTTTTTTAAAGAAATATGATATTTTAATAGCTGAATAAAGAGGAAATTTATTGCGAACATACCTTATTTAACCAGAAGAAACTACTGCAAAGCGTTTTGTAGTGTTGTAGCGTTTGTAGTGTAGAATATATTTGATAGATTTATTTATTTTACAGTTACTTAAACTTCTTAGTTAGAAAAGTGAAAATCGAAATTATCAACAAAAATGTTTGATGAAGATAAATTAACATTTTTTTCTTTATTTACGTATGTCGTGAAGCAATAAATTTCAATTCTATTATCAGAAAACTTCTTTTGAAATTTAGATTAATGAGCATAAATTGCAACACAATCAGCATTATTCAGGACAGAATTATTCATTAATAAGCGAAGGACAAAATTATTTCGTAATACTTCTAAAACACTGAAAGTTTTTTTTTCATATTAAACAAAGATACTGCGAATTATTGAAATAAAATGTGGTAAACTTTTTTAGAACTTTTAAAAGCAATTAAAAAATAATTTTGAGAAATACTACCGATGTGGAATTTCTTTTAAAAAAGATTAAATGAATAAAAATTTCGATTTATCAATTTAAATAAATTATATGGGAATTGCACAAAAAATCAAATCCAATTTCATGCATAATAGCCATGCAAAAATATCTTATAAATGGTTGTAAAAAAAAAAAGAAAAAAAAATTTTTTTTCAGATAAATGTATCCTTCAAATAAACTGAGAACATTTCAGTGCCTGTTTAATGTGAAACTTATTTTTATAATAATGTCTGATTAATATTGAGACCTATAAATATTTATTCAAATGGAAATTTTTGCACTTTCTTAAGATATAAAATTGAAAATCGGTTTTTTCAATTCCTTCTATTAGCTTACACTCACCCTATATATATCTTGTTCAAATTTTTAATCGTTCATAAAATACTTTTTATTCATCCACTCAAGTTCAAATACATTTTTTTGAACTTGTAGTGGATGACACTGGATATTAATACAGTTTCTTCACATATTAATTTATTAAATAAATTTAATTAATTAATTTTAGTTTTTTTAGATTTAAGTTGCATCTATCTACCAATAGATGCCGCCAGATAAACTTAAAAAATGAATGAAAATTATTTATAAAGGACTTTCTGCAATATAGTGAAAAAAAATAGGAATTGACTTAAATTTTTTTTTTTTTTTTATTACTTGTTTATTATCTATTATATATATCTTTAATTTGTATCTTACGTTTGTTAGAGAAAATATCTTTATAAAAAAACAAAAAAAAATAAATAAATAAATACCAACTAACTACAAGAAAAATCTTTATTCATTTCAATTTTGTAATAAAACAAAAAGATATAAGAAAATTTCATCTTTCAGTACAATACATAAAATATGTTGAGTTTTGTATATTTAATAACTTGAATTTATTTGAAATTCTTTACGATAAAAAAAAAAAAGATATATGTGAAATTAAATTCAGATACAAAAAAAAAAAAAAAAAAAAACATTAAGAATACAAAATAATCAATCAAACATTCTAATATCTTTAGAAATACAATTAAAAAATTAATTTTTAATACGTATGCTTATTTTGATATAGAATTCAAAAACTTTCTGGACATATATGTTATATAATTAATTTTCAATGCTAGTTAAATTATATTTTGTTTAACAATAATGTGCAAAATTAACTTCTTATTATATCAATTATGTATACATATGTATTATTTTGGTTTTAAATGATTCATACTAATCTAAATAAAAAAATGCCCAGAAAAGTAGGATTATATAAAAAAAATGGTAATGAACAAAATTAAAATTAATTTTAAAGTTAAGCAGTGAAATTCAAATATACATAAAATAGAATTATAATTCTCCAAGATATCAAAGCATATTTGAAAATTCATTTTTTGTCCAAAAAAATATTCTGTTTTAAACAGACACATTTGGAATAACATTAAGATACATGTAAAATACATTAGAATCCTTTTTAAATCACACGGTAAATATACAATATCACAAAGTTTCAGCAGGAATGCCCACCATGAAAAATATGATTAAATGCATGAAAATAAACACCATTACCTCGTTAGATATACAAGGAAGAACATTCTTCCGTTGTAGAAGCAAAATTTCATTTAACCATATTAATACAATTTAAAAAAACTTTAAGTCTTTTCAAATATTATTGCTGGAATTAATCATTTTATAAATGTAATTCAAAAGTTATTATAAATTAATCAGTAGATACAAACATTTCGCACTAGAACTTGAAATATTTCGAAGTCTTTTCTTTTTTAAAATATCAAAACATATTACCAAATTAATTTTATGAATTTATTTTTTTCAATTTTTTTATATTTTTTTATTTATTCAAGAATTGTTTTTTTTTGGAGGACTAATGATAATCAATTTTTATAAAAAATTAAATTATTTTACCATTTCATTGATTATTAAATTAAGATTTATAAATAATTTTTTATATATTTTCAAGTACACTGTTGAAAATGTTCATGTCAACAATATTATTTTTTTAAACCTAAAAAAATGCAATTTTGGTATTAAAAGATTAAATTGAAATAAAGCAAAGTTTATTTAAATTAAGACAGCTTTTTTCCGTAAAGAATGATTTTTGAATACAGTTTTCATAGATAAGTGTAATAAGTGTTCATTATATAAATGTTTTAAAATTATGTAACATTTGTTCTTGACAAGTAATATGCTAAATTTATATAAAGTTTTTAAAAATGCAGCAATAATGTTAATGTAGTAACAATTATAAATCATTTTTCCGTAAAGAATGATTTTTGGAAATACAGTTTTCATAGATAAGTGTAATAAGTATTCATAATAGTGATAATATAAAGATAGATAAGTGTAATAAGTGTTTTAAAAGTGTATAAAATTTTTCTTGACAAGAAATATGCGAAATTTATACAAAGTTTTTAAAAATGCAGCAATAATGTTAACATAGTAACAATGTAAATAATTTTTCCGTAAAGAATGATTTTTGGATACGGTTTTTCACAGATAGGTGAAATTAGTGGTCATAATATAGGTGTTTTAAAAGAATATAACATTTGTTGATAACAAGAAATATGGGAAATTTACACAAAATTTTTTTTAAAATGAAACAATAATGTTAATACAATAACAATTATAAATCATTTTAACATTTGTAATGTGTAAAAATTTTAATAAAGTAACTCCTAGTTACAACAATCATTTGAATTTTCTTATAAGTGCATATTTAAAAATATCTCACAAAAAAAAAAAAAAAAAAAAATTAAAACAGCAAATGGTTCCAGAAAAATTGACATATTGCAAATATAATTAAAAATTAGGGGGCAGTTAGTAATTTTTAAAATTAAAACTGTTTTCTTTTCTTCAAAATCCTCCTTGCGTCAAAATCTGAACAACTACTGTTAAAAACTTAACCAGCATTAGCACATTCATAATGTCGTCAATTACATGCTGATATATTTTAATATCCTGATTGTGCATTATAACTAGAGGCTACTGTATTAAGTAGAAGCAGGCTTTAATGTTTTAAATTATTTTTTTTGTTGCGTCTGTTCATCGTCTTCTACGCTTTTTTCTGCTACATATTTCACTACTTCAGATTTTGGTTCGTCATTTCGCTTCCCTTTGCCACACATTTCCCAGAAAGAAATTTCATGAAAGATCTGAAAAAAAAAATTGGTTAAATGAGAGAAATTCAAATTAAAAATTGATTAAAATAAATAATTTAATTACATATTGGTTAAAATAATTAATTTAATTAGAAATTGGTTGAATGCGAGAAATTAAAATTAAAGGTTGGTTAAATGAGAGAAATTAAAAAATAAAAATTGGTTAAAATAATTTAAGTAAAAAATGGTTAAATGAAGGAAATTAAAAAAAAATAAAAAATTAATTTAATTAGAAATTGTTAAAAAATTAATTTAATTAAAAAAAATGGTTAAATGAAGGAAATTAAAATTGAAAATTGGTTAAAATAATTTAATTAATTAGAAAGTGGTTAAATGAGCGATTGTTAAAATTAAAAATTGGTTAAAATAATTAATTTCATTAAAAATTGGTAAAATAAGAGAAATAAAAAATTAAAAATTGGTTACAATAATTAATTTAATTAAAAATTGGTTAAATAAGAAAATTAAAATTAAAAATTGGTCAAAATAATTAATTTAATTAAAAATTTATTAAATGAGAGAAAATAAAATTAAAAATTGGTTAAAATAATTAATTTAAATTTAAATTGATTAAATGAGAGAAATTAAAAAAGTTAAATAATAATTAAATCAATCAATAATTAAGTCAATTAATAATTTAATAATTAGTCAAATTATAAGTCAAAAACTCAAATTTTTATAACTGAAATAACTTTAAAAAAAAAAAAAGCATTAATTAATAAAACTGAAAAATTTCATTATAAAGTTTTCCAAGAAAAATTATTTTCGAATGATCTATTCAATAACGTTTCCAAATAAGAATAAAACTTTTCAATATCATAAACAATAAATAGATTAGAAATAATTAAAAAATAAACTGTTAGAAATAATTAAACTGTTCTCCAAATCAATAACTTTTATTGGTAGGTAATTTATTTATTACAACAGGAATTAGAATTAAACAATTTTCAGTAACAGATGGGAAAGGATTATGGACGGCTATTATTAGGATTAAATTTAACTAATAATAATTAAAAACAACTAAATAAAAGTAATTAAAAATAATACATAGATTTAATTAAAAAAGTATTTCTCACTTTGAAAATGAGAAATATTATACGAATAATTCCAACACAAAAAGCCCTCCATTAGCAAGATAGAAGTAAAATATGATCATATGTCATAAAAAAATTACCTGCTAGACAGGTTGTCAAGAAAAGAAAAAAATCGAGGTTGCAATAAAAAACAATGGTTTGAAATAAATGACTGAAATTTAATTTTGCAACGGGCGTTCCCCCTATGCGCTGTCAAGGGCTCCTCCTGTGGCATTCAGAAAAAATGGTAAGTAGACCTCGAGACTTTCATCCTAGAGGAAGTACTGCGCAACCTGCGCTCCCACTAAGAAATTTTTAGTTTATAGTCTTTCACTCTGAGCGGAAATGTATTCAAACAACCTCGCGTATTAGTTGGCTTTTAGATTCTTAATTAACATTGAATAATAATAATCTTCTTAATAATCTTCATTGAAGAAGAAGTACTTTTTACGCACCCTGCGCGTACCTGAGTATCAGGTTTTCGACTTAGAAGTGGAATCCTTCCACGAATCTATGATTATATGCCTTTAAATGTGTTACAAAGCAATATATGCCTTTAAATGATTAATTGTGTATGGTGTTTGTCTCGTGTGTCAATAAAGCTGCGAACTCATACCTGTGTCTCAAGTATCTCAACCCAACCCCACCCAGTTACAATCTGGTTGTCCAACCTCCACACTACAAATTATGATTTTGAAAAATAATACTGCCCATTATACAATATCAATTTTTCCACGCTTTGTTGCGTATGAAGTTTAGGAAACTCTCATCGCCGCCTTTTACCATTGTACCATGAGAGTTCCTATAACACTAAAGCACGGGCCAGATTTCCTGGGTTCGACTGATATAGAATGGGAAGATGATTATCTAATGTAGATCTCTAAGAATATAGTGAAGTCAATTTCTTCATATCCAGATTAATATATTCAGCATTATTTTTAAAAAAATGTGTTCCCATATGAAGAATTGAAATTCGTCCAGTAGATTATTATTATTTTTTTATAATGATCCACTTTCCTAAACAATAAACTGCTTATAATGATAGCTTTTTACGCAAATGTTCTAAATTTAATCTACCATTAAAATACCTTATTGATATAAAAGAAACTTACAAAAACAAAGTAGTAGCATATGGCTTTAGGAAGTTATATATGTTGATATACGTAAGAAATATATGGCTTTTTCTACATATGGCTTTAAGACGTATTGTTTTTAGGAAAATGTCATAACCCTATTTACTATTGTACTTTGAGAGATCCTATAACACTAAAGTATCGGGCCAGATTTGCTATAGACAATTGATGATATAGAATGGGAAGAAGATTATCCAATGTTGATCTCTAAAGATGTGGCGAAGCCATTTTCTTTATATCTAGATTAATGTATTCGGTATTATTGAAAAAAAATGTGTTCCCATATGAAGAATTGAAATTCGTCCAGTGGATTTTGTTTTGATAACAATCCACATTCCTAAACAATAAATTGTTTATAATTGATAGCATTTTCGGCAAATCTTGAAACATTGATCTATTATTAAAATACACTTATTGACATAAAGCAAAGCTATACTTACGAAAAACAAAGCAACATAATGAGATGTAATCGTAATAATTCACTTAATAATTCACATACATAATTTACATACAATGCATACATCAATGCATAATTCAATCGAACATAATTCACAAAAACAAAGCAACGTACAATAATTCATAATAATTCACTTTCACTTTCCTAAGCAATGAACTGTTTATAATTGATAGCATTTTCGGCAAATCTTCTAACATTATATATTAATATATAATATATAAATTATATAATAAAATATTTTACTTATATATATATATATATATATATATATTTAAATATTAAAATACAATCAATCTACATTAATATATTAAAATAATCTACTTATAATAAAGATATACTTACGAAAAACAAAGCAACGTAATAAGATGTAAGAGTGACGCTTATACTGAAAAGGATTCGAAGTTCATTTGATTTTTCATTGACAGCGAAAAATCCAAATAGCCAAGTCAAAAAACTGAAAATTTGAATAAAAAAATTTATTCGTCATCTAAATAATATTCATTAGTATAATTAATATTTTCAGAAATAGAAAATTTCCTAAGTCTTAGAATCCTTTAGAACATTTCCTAATCCTTAGAATCCTTTAGAACATTTCCTAATCATTATAATCCTTTAGAAATTTCCTAATCATTAGAATCTTTTAGAAAATTTCTTAATCACTAGAATCCTTTAGAAAATTTCCGAATCATTAGAATCCTTTAGAAAATTTTTCATACTTACATAAATATACATACATATACATTTTACATATATATACACAGTCCAGTCACATTAATGTGAACACCACCTACTTTCGATGTCAGCGTGAAATAACCAATCACAAAAGGCAGGTGGCAGCACATTGCAGTGGAGTATATATATAAAAGAATTCCACTTAATACCACATTCCACACTCCACAAAAAGCCAGAATATGCAAGAGTGTATATTCTGACAGGTGGTCACATTAATGTGACTGGACTGTGTATTTACATACATATACATAAATACATATACATAAACATAAATATACATACATATACATTTTATATAAATATACATACATATACATTTTACATAAATATACATACATATACATTTTACATAAATATACATACATATACATTTTACATAAATATACATACATATACATTTTACATAAATATACATACTTTAATATATATCATTAGAATCAATTTTTTTTGTGTAATAAAAATATTATTTTACTTTTTATTGTATATGGTAGAAGTTAAAAATAATGACTTAATTTTCATTTCAAATTTCAATTATAAATTATTAGAGCTTTATTTTTTAATTTCAACAATTTACAGTTACTCATTACATTTTATAATATCAATTTTTTAAATTTCTAAGAAGAGAAAAGGAAATTTTTACGTCTCTCTTACAGTTTTAATAAATTTGATGCATTCTTCTTTATTGGAGCAACAGTTCCACGGTAGGCCACGGCCGTCTGCCTACTGAGAGATTTCGAGACAAGATATATTTTCTTTTACTGGATAGGGTTGGCATTCTTATGTCCAAACGCTCTACAGTCATATTAGAGCGGGTCTTATGGTTTAAAGTGGCTTCCGAACCCCTACAAACATCCATGGCACTGACGAGACTCGAACCTGCCTCATCGAGCACCAGTCACTCGGCCATCAGGCCCCAATACATTAAATCACATTTGTTTTTAAAAGTAAAACGGCTAATATAAAATCTACTTTTATTGTTGTCTAAAAGCTTATCTTAACATCAGTTTGAAATAACATTTTCTTTGCTTTCACCAGACGATCGTTTCGAAAATCCATGGGACCCCTTGGTCCATCACGGGGCTGTTGCGCCAATGAACATTATCATCATCATTGGCGCAACAGCCCCATGGTGGATCAAGGCATTCTACCTACTGGTAGATTTCGAGACAGGAGAAGTTTTCTTTTTTTTTACAGGGTAGGGTTGCCAGTCCAATACTCTAAAGTCATATTATACCGGGACTTACGATTTAAAGTGGATTCCGAACCACTACAAGCATCCATGGCACAGCCGTGACTCCAACCCGAAACCTGTGGCATCGAGCGCTAGTTGGGTCATTAGGCCCTAATTTTTATCTATTCCCTGTCTTAAATTACGCATGTTATATTATTTTTATTTACCAAAATTATTAGGATTAAAACAAATGAACTCTCATGTAGTAAATATAATCAACGAACATCGATTTTATATAGATATTAGCCAGCTAGGGAATAGTTTAATTTTTATTAAATTTCAATGGCTTTAACTCATAGTCCATTAATTTAATTTCATTAGTGTAAATTCATAGCTTAATTTTCTCATGTTCATTTTTAATAAAAATATGCTAATAACTATGCTAATAAAATGATATGGTTAATACTAAATGAAATGGTTAATATTATGGGTTAATGAAATGGTTATTATATGGTTGATATTATGGGTTAATGATGTGGTTATTATATGGTTAATGTTATGGGTTAATGATATGGTTATGATATGGTTAATATTATGGGTTAATGATATGGTTACGATATAGTTAATATTATGGGTTAATGATATGGTTAAGATATGGTTAATATTATAGGTAATGATATGATTATAATATGGGTTAATGGTTATGATATAGTTAATATTATGGGTTAATACTTACCAAAGAAAAAAGAAAATTGTCACCGCAACACGAAATTTAACCACAGAGTTGTCATAAATGTGATTTCCGATTAAAAAGTCTTTTTTGAAGCGGCAGGACACCGCATAGATGGCACAAACATTTAAACACAACGTTATGAAGATCACAATTACTATGGGAATCACAGCAGCTCTTGAAACATCCGAAACAGTTTTCAAACAACTGAAAATGTACAAAACAATAATTGACTTCATTTATTACACAGTAAACAATATCTTTAAATGAAGAAAACATGAAAAAATTATGGATAAGGCATTATTTCTTACTAATTTTATGACGTTAATTTGTATATGGGGCTTTCTAAATATGGGCTCTTGACCCGAAGGCATTTGCCATTGTAAAAGATTCATTTGCCATTGTAGCAGATTCAGAATTACTTGTAGCAGATTCAAAAATTACTCAAGGTGTATCAAGGAGTCAAATAGGATAGGACACTGCACACAAATTTTCGTTCCCACATTTCCTTCTCCACGTACCGAAAATCTTCCTCATCATCAATAGCATGACAGCCAACAGTGGGCTATGGATTTTCTTTGAAAAGATTTCCATGCATTCGTCTGGGTGACAATGGTCCTTGAATTATTAATCTTTAGTGCAGCAAAATCTTTTTCAACTGCGTCTATCCATCGCCATTTGGGTCATCTTCTTCCTCATTGCCTTGTGGCTTTACGAAAACGAGCCTTTTTAAAGGGTTTCAATCATTCATTCTAAATGTATGAGCTGCTCAGTTTAATCTATTGATCTTAATAATTAATATTTGGGTCTTTATAGCATTTATAAATTTCTGCGTTTGTACCGTCTTCTCCAAGAATCACTTTCACTAAAATCTTCAAGAATAGCCCTTAAAATCTTCCGCTCAAATATATCCTCATCAGGTCTTGCCAAAGACCAAGTTTCAGATTCCAAGTTTCTAATAAGGGTTTTATATAACAATAATTTGTGTTTTCCTGCTTATGAACTGTGATTTAATTTGATTTCTTAATCCAAAAAAGGCCTTATTGGCAGATACAATTCTTTTTATTTTATTTCAGGTAAGATATTGTTTTGAAAAGTAATTTCTGATCCTAAGTATTTAAAACTAAGTACAGATTCAAAAGTGTAAATACCTAAGATAATACTGGAAGTAACTTGACAAATATTTCTTACCAAAAATCCTACAACTCTAAAATCAAACAAGTCCTTAGTAATATACGTAATAAAAATTATTAATTGGGCCTTTTAGTATCATGGCTGGATTACCGGAGTCTTTTCTAGTGACAGTATTTTCTCATGCATCTGTTTCATTATTAATTAAATTGGAGGATTTATTTATAAGGATTTTCCGACCTAATTTTCCTCTTTTTTTCATATCTGATATATTTTCAAAAACAATTTTATAAGTACAATTAAAAAAATACTTACGTTTCTTCACCATGATGTACGTAGTCTATAGTAATCCATATTATAATCATGATAATAATTGGTACACCTAAAAATATACAACATTTTATTAATATTTTTAAATAAATAAAGTTTCAATCGGAACGACAATGTGTAATATGAAAACTTGTATTGAAATAATAATTTATAAAATCAATCAAACACAAAAATCAAATTGCACAGCAAAATACAATAAGTATTATTTCACTAGTTATCGTATGGAAAATTGGCAAGTGGCCAAATCAGACGGATTCAAGCACAGCGATGTAATAATGGAGAAAGGTAATTTTGGAAGAGTTTAATAATTATAGTTTTTAATATTTATTTTTAATTACATAATATCAAAAGAAAAATTTGAAGGACAAAAAAAAATCAGTCCACACTAGCTGTTAAACTTATTTTCTTTCATAATTATTTTGTGCGGCGTATATTTGACCAGAACACATAACAAGTTCGTCCATATATTCGTTCATGTTAAAACCAGATATTTGGTTCAGATATTTAACCAGATGTTTGCATTTGTATATGCATATAACAAGTTCTTCCATATATTCGTTCATGTTAAAACCAGATGCTTGGTTCAGATATTTAACCAGATGTTTAGCCTTTTTCACTTAATAGCTGATAGAACAGTATTTTCACCCATTATTTTAAAACATTCTCATCCAAACTTGATTTCACCAATATCTTCAAAATAATTTGTACATAAATATAACATTTATGACTGATAATTAAGAAAATTTAAAATTTCACAGATCTAAATTTCATCGTAACATAATTTTTTTGATCACCTACAAACATTTATTAAAAAACACATGAGAAATACTCATATCTCAATGTGAATCAGATGAAGCCCAAAAGAGATAATGAAAGTCAGTCAAATGGATATCTTAAATATTTCAGAAAATTTGTTATATTTATTAATATTTATTTTTAATTACAAAATATCAAAAGAAAAATTTGAAGGGAAAAAATAGTTCTCACTAGCTATTAAACTTATTTTCTTTCATAATTATTTGACCAGAACACATAACAAGTTCGTCCATATATTCGTTCATGTTAAAACCAGATGTTTGGGTTCAGATATTTAACCAGATGTTAAAACCAAATGTTTATCCTTTTTCACTTAATAGCTGCTAGAACAGTATTTTCACCCATTATTTTAAAACATTCTCATCCAAATTTGATTCAACCAATATCTTCAAAATAATTTGTACATAAATATAACATTTATGACTGATAATTAAGAAAATTTAAAATTTCACAGATCTAAATTTCATCGTAACATAATTTTTGATCACCTACAAACATTTATTAAAAAACACATGAGAAATACTCATATCTCAATGTGAATCAGATGAAGCCCAAAAGAGATAATGAAAGTCAGTCAAATGGATATCTTAAATATTTCAGAAAATTTGTTATATTTATTAATATTTATTTTTAATTACAAAATATCAAAAGAAAATTTGAAGGGAAAAATAGTTCTCACTAGCTATTAAACTTATTTTCTTTCATAATTATTTGACCAGAACACATAACAAGTTCGTCCATATATTCGTTCATGTTAAAACCAGATGTTTGGGTTCAGATATTTAACCAGATGTTAAAACCAAATGTTTATCCTTTTTCACTTAATAGCTGCTAGAACAGTATTTTCACCCATTATTTTAAAACATTCTCATCCAAATTTGATTCAACCAATATCTTCAAAATAATTTGTACATAAATATAACATTTATGACTGATAATTAAGAAAATTTAAAATTTCATAGATCTAAATTTCATCATAACATAATTTTTTGATCACCTACAAACATTTATTACGAAACACATGAAAAATACTTATATCTCAATGTGAATCAGATGAAGCCCAAAAAAGAAAATGAAAGTCAGTCAAATGGATATCTTAAATATTTCAGAAAATTTGTTAATTTTACACCATTGTCTTGTAAGACGGAGACAATACAATATGAAGAAACTAGCTTATTAATAATAGAAAATAGGAAGAGGATCGCCTACTGGAGTAATGCACTAAAACTGATTTGTAAAATAATTCTGGAAAATAAAGTTGTAAAACATCTGGAAATTAGTGACCCAAAAGAAGTGTAATAGATTAGTGCATGTACAACACAGCAGTTTGTAAGTATACTACAGTAACGCCTACGGAAGAAATGCACTAAAGTTCTGATTTGTTAAAAGATTCTGAAAGTGAAGTTGTACTCTCTGGAACTCAGTGATCCAAAGAAAGCGTAATAGGTTAGTGCATGTATATCCTAACAACATGGACACCGGAGAAATGCACTAAAACTGTGATTTGTTAAAAAAAATTCTGGTAAGTAAAGTTGTAAAATTTCTGAAAATTAGCGATCCAAAGGAAGTGTAAAGATTAGTGCATGTATATTGGAGAAATACACTAAAACTGTGATTTGTTAAAAAAAATACTGGAAAGTGAAGTTAGTTAGTGATCCAAAGGAAGAGTAATAGATTAGTGCATGTATATCACAACAACATATATACCGAAGAAATGCACTAAAGTTGTGATCTGTTAAAAAATTCTGGAAAGTGAAGTTGTAAACTCTCTGAAACTTAGTGATCCAAAGGAAGTGTAATAGATTAGTGCATGTACTACACTACAGCAGCGTGTATATGAGTGGAGTACAAAATTCATAAATTATGTAACATCTGTAAATGTTGCACCTCACACTGTTCAAAAACATGAAGCTGTGACGAATCGGAGTATTATAGCTGCTGAAGCGGTAAAAAGGAAAATCATCGAAATAGTGTAGATAAAATAGCCATTAATGTTAACTTTATCAGGGGAAAAGGACGTAAGAATAATCATAATATAATAACCAATGATGATAATTACTCAGCTAACCAATCTTTTCTTAAGAAATTGAAGCACTTTGTAAGCATAAGGGAGATTGCGGAGCATAAGTGAAAAATGATGCACACTGGTTTCTTCATTTGTACCGGAATAACTACTAGCGTTAATTTATATTGGCGTATTGGTTATGGCTAATTATCCATGATAATGGTTTTAAAATAAAAATACATATGCACTCAGTGGACTATAAAAACTCAACTCTTTTATTCGAAAATTAAGCGCACTCTGGGAATATTACATTTATTTCCCCTTCCAGCCAGCACACGCCAACGTAGACGAGGATGTTTATAATTCCTTTGGCGCCAGCTTACGCTTCAATTTTTTTTCTACACATTATGCACGTGGAGTTATTTATCCATGAGGCAACAATCCAGTCAGCTAATATTTACACACATACACGCACAGAACTTGTTTTGATCATGAGGAAAATGTATGAAACCGTGTTTTATCATTTGCATAGTAATAGTCACTAATACTAATTTTGATTGCATGCAGGAAAATATTTTATTCATGTACTACGATTACTTGCATAGTCATCCATCATTTTTCAAAAACCTTTATACACTTTGTAAGCATTGCATTTGTTTTGAGCATAAAGGAGACTGTGTAGAAAAAAATGAGGCATTTTTTAAAGTTTTTTTACACAATAAAATATTTTTAAGTCACTTTCATGGTTTTCATTTGTATGATAAAGGTAAGAAAATTAATTAAGAAAAAAATCACTCACACCAAACACTTAAGGCAGACTTCAAAATGAAGTGAGGGATTTCTTCTATGTCCGACTTGTTTGCAAAACGCAATCGGTTCATAACAGCCTGAACTAAAAGCCATCCGAAAACTACCAGTATTGTGTAATGGAGTAGCATGGCCATCAGAAGACAACCAGGTTTCCACAAGAAATTCATTTCACTGATGAACAAAAGAATCAAACAGCAAAGTAGGCTTAGAGCTAACCAAAACAAAACACTGTGGTCTACAGTCGAACGCCATACTCTGAAATGACAAAAAAAAAAAAAAATAAATTAAAATTATGATGCTTGTGTTAACGATATGCATTTTACAATTTCTGATCAATAAGTCTTTTTACAGAAAACATATTAATTAGTTCCTATTGGTACTTATATCTTTATTTATTAAGATTCATTATAGCCTTTTCCATAAATTAGATCTAATATCCTAACTATACCCAACTCGTAGGTTGTGGTAAGGTATGCCGTCATCATGAAGAAGAGTTCTCAATGGAGCCCGTTAGTGGTGTCCGTTGATATGATTACTTTCTAAAACAAGGACAGTCGATGTAAATGGTAACAACTTATACAAACGTATCACACCGACAATAATGATGCCTGGTGGGATAGCTTTACCTTACTTTCTCATAAGGTACAAATGAGTATGAGTTACCATTAAAAGCCTCAGAGGGCATTTTACTGTCTTCATAACATATGGATATGCTGCTCACGGTATATGTAAGTAGAACATGAGGTTTGCTAAAATACAACTAACATCTTGAATCTGCTAAAGACATTTCTGAGAATAATTATGAATAGAGAATAGTTCTTATTATATTCAAATTGTTCTGAATTGAACTAATTCCACAGAGGGAATTAGGATTAAGCGGTTTAATGTCATTTTTGATTAATTGGATTTATTCCAAATGATTTTTTTAATATTCTTCTTGTTACGATATGTGACATCCTTACCCCCCCGTCCCGATGTGGGTCCACTGATGTGGGTCCATGTTAGAATATGCTCACTGTAGCCCATGCATATCCTAAATGGCAACTAAAATGAGTACCCAATTCCCGGGGTTATAAAAAGAGTGGGCTAAAGTCAGTTAAAGTTAGACTTTTCCCTTTGGGTGCCCCATGTATTTGTGACGCAAGGTCAAGAACAAATAGAAGCTGCATGAACCCGCGACAAGGTCGCCCTTTATCGCCTCCCTCCCCTTTTTTTTTACCCTTTGGTAAAAAAAAAAGGGACGATAAAGGGGCGACTTTGTCGCGGGTTCATGGACTTGGTCTAAAAGTTGCTGTCGACCAAGTGGGATAAGTAACAACAACACATCTTTATTTATGTATTGTATTTGTACCCCATTTGTATGACAAATGTGATACAATTACTTCACAAAATTTCGTCAGTTGATTTTTCGTGACACACATGTATTCCATTAATTTATAGAAGAATATCTCAGTATACTACAATTACTACTAAATGGAATTTTTTCCTTATACAAACTAAAATCTTAAAAACAAATAATGAAATTAAAATAATTTGGAACATTTATCATAAAGTTTTTAAGTTATTATAGAAGATTGAACTTATATAATAATTTGAAAATATAACTTTTATAGTTTATTCAATTTATATAATTTAGACATTGATTACATTCACTGAAAGTTTCATTCACATTTATAGCATTTCTGAAACAACATTTATAACCTATAAGCAATGTTTTTATGATATAAAAATTATTCATATAAATAGGATCTTACTTTGATAGAAGATATAAAACAACAGTGAACGACAGAGCAATTATTGACACAGCACATCCCACGTAGATAGCAGTGCCCAGACGAAATTGTTCAGAGCTGGTATCATACTTCTCAGACTGTAAGAACATAAAATTGTAAACATATTTTGTAAATTTACTAACTAACTAAAGAATAAGGTAATATAAAGAAAAAAATTAAGTCAATTCCTACTTTTTTTCACTTTATTGCAGAAAGTTCTTTATAAATAATTTTTATTCATTTTTTTTAAGTTTATCTGGCGCCATCTATTGTTAGATATATGCAACTTAAATGTAAAAAAATTAATTAATTAATTTAATTTAATGAATGAATTAATACTTGAAAAACTGTATTAACATCAAGTGTCATCCACTACAAGTTAAAAAAATTATTTGAAGTTGAGTGGAGGAATAAATAAGCTGAATTGTATGCGATCAAAGGAGGTGTTAATATCTTCAATAAGCCTCACATATTTGGCGCATAGGATTCGGAATAATCTGGAAAATTTTGGTTGATTCTCCTAGACGCTGCTGTGATACGTGTGGTCAGTTGCGAAGGTCGTACAACAATGTCTTGATATGCCCTCAGAAGAAATAACTACAGACCTTATGATCGCATAGATCATTATTCCTCATCAATGTGTTTTCATACATTTTTGCTTTATAAGCCTCTTGTGTTTTATATTGTTTGCTTTAACAATGATAAAAATATAAATCATTCTCAATTGTTTTGCTGTTATTTGGCGCAGCATAGCCAAATCTGGCTCTTGTGCTATAAAATCCCAACCAACCTCAGCATAAGAGTGTGAACTGAAAAGTTTATGCGAAAAAAAAAAAAGCTTGGAACTCCCACATCTATACAATAACCCTTTTAGTCGTATCAAAAAAATTTTCTGACCCACTATTGCTGTGAGATTCAAAGATATTTAAGATTACTATGCATCTCTTGGAACTTTTGATGGGTCAAACTGTATAATTTCTTAAGTCTTTCTTTTTTTTTAAACGGTTAATTATATTTATCATGGGATTAATACCAATAACTTACCAATATAACAGCAAATATAGATAAATGTTGACATCGGCAAATGTGGAATCCATCTTTCATGCCTCCGTATTCACAACCTTCAGTGTTCCAACCTCCATTGTGATCGTCCACACGAGGATCAAAGTGGGAACACACTGGATTCTCTATTTTCTTACCGTGCTATTTCACAGAACATAAGAAAGAATTAGAATGTCACATGCATCAAATAGAGTTTCATTTCACAATAATTTCTAATAACTCTTAAACATACAACTTTCCCTCTTTCGACAATAGAACATGTGCAAGGTCAAGGTCAAATTGACCTCAATTTTTGAAATAATTCATTCATTAACATTGTATTCACAGAAAATTTGGAATAATGTGGCAGAAAGTTGGAATAAAATTCATTATAACACGATTTCACTATAACGCGACCATTCAAAGACATCTACTATATCACAGTTATTTAAAAGCTGAAATGATAAATGAAAAAGTATAATAATAATGCTAATGAATAAAACAACACTTTTAAAATTGTACCTAATGTATTAAATAAACTTCAGATTGGTAAGGAGTAAAATTAAGTAAAGAAAATTCAATGCTTTGTAAAAGTAATTGCACTTACAATTTTATAGCCGAATTTCATTTTTATAATGTTTTTCTTGGAACTGTAAACTACGTTAATTGTACAATCTTTAAACATTTATCCTTATAGCATAATTGAGAACACAATATTGTGGTTACTTATTTGAATTTAAGATACAATAAATTAACGTGCAGCATTACTTTATTAGTAAGAAGTAATTATTATTATTAATGCTATTTTGCTTTCAGGTTACAATTTTTTTATATATATGAATTAATACTCTGTAAATGTAATCAGTAACATATTTATTTCACGAAAAACACAACTTTTGATTTATAAGACTCTAATAAGGCCGAGTGTAATGTATGCTGGAGAAATGTGGACATAAAAGCTAAGAACTTGGATTACATCAGGGCCTTTGAGAGGAAAATTTTGAGAAAAACGTTGAACAAAGAGTTGGTAATAATGTATGGATTAGAAGACCAAACAAAGAAATTGAGCACCTAAATAAAAACAATGAATTAATTTAATTGAAGAGACAATGTTAGAAGCATCAAATCACAAAGAATCCGCTGGCTTGGACATGTACATCGCAGAGATGAGGGAAATATCATTAAAAGGATTATGTAACATTAAAAGTATTTGCAAGATAGATCAGAAGGAGAATTAAACTAGACAAAATAAGACGATGATATTAAGCAAATATTTGTAAGGATAATTATAATTTATATGTAGATTTCAAGATTTTGGTTATAAGAAAATTAGAATTAAAATTGATGAAAACCGTTAGGCCCGCATGAGAACTACTGTCATCTTCGTATTCATTCTTTGAATTGATAGCAAGTAGTACATGATTGGATGGCAAGAATATTTTCTGACATCCCTTCGTTACAAGTATTTAGTTTAATCAATCAAAAATCAGGGTTGGCATACACCAACATTTCAGCTTGTTACAAATTACAAATAGAAATTATGTTATTTAGAATATAAAAATTCTACTTACTGTATCTTTAAAATATAGATGAATAGGAGATGTCAAATTCCAAGCAGGTCCACCAGACAGAGACACATACATCACCAATGTAGGTATTACCTTGTAGTTTCGTTTATGCAAAACCTCCATTGGTTTTGGAAAAAGAACCCAATCTCTGAAAAGGGCTAAATTTATTCGGCAAGGATAGTTGGAAGGAAGTTCGTTTTCCCTTTTATCACCAACTCTGGTGGTAGCAGAAAATAAGCCAGACTCTCATGTTTTGGATAATTTGAAGAGGTAGTAAGAAACTCAACGGTTGTGTTTTCCAATGTATTTCCATACTTTGATGGTAAAACAGCCATTCCAATGATATGGTCTTTTGGGTCTGTTGGTACTTTTGTGTACTTAATGTCGACCAAAAGTTCCTTTTTTGTTAGAGTAACTTCCTTGTTTTTCTCTTTAGCATATAACAGCACATTGTCGATAACTTTTAGTAATCTGTAAAGTAAAAGTATACAAAAATTACACATTGTTATTTCATAGTATTGCATCTTGAATATCTTAAAAAAAAATTTTAAATAGTGCAAAAATCCACACTCAGTATAAAGGATGCATTTTTTTCTCTTATAATTATCACTTCCCATGAATTGTCACCTTTTTCTTGTTTGTTCTAACGTAAAATTTTGACGATTTTCTGTTGTTGATAGGACATCATAAAAACAAATTTTTCATTTTATAAAATGAGTTTAACTTGAAATAAAATACAGACTTAATAACATTATTATTTTTTTTTTTTCACTTTGCAAAATTAAAAGTTCTTCAATTAAATAATTACAACTAAATCTGTTAAATCTGTAAAATACGTATGCTTGTGAGAATATATATATAAAAATCAGTATAAATTATAATAATTTCATAAAATGCATAAAAACGGTGGCATATATCCAGCATATACAAAATGTTTTAGAAAAAAAGTTTAAACATTTATAAAATATTTCAAATATACGTCAAATAATCATTATTTTAAATAAAAAAGCAAATTCATAAGTGGAATCAATATGACACAGTAAAGATTCAAATTCGAAAAAGTAAACATCTAGTAGTTTATTTCGTAGTACTATATTCAATTTTTTTGTATTTTTTTATAAATTTTTGCTGTATTTTTATTTGACTAGTTTATGTATCTTAAAGACAATATTAAAAAATTAAACAGTTCTTCAAATACACGGAGTAAAAAATAAAAAAATATTGATAATCACCCTCCTTTCACATAAAAATATTTATCTTGCAAAGAAAATGTAATGATGGGAAAGTTATTTTTGTAAATAATTCGTGTTTATTTGAAATATGAATAAACATTTTACCTGCTTGTAAATTTGATTGTACCTTTGGCAGCTATCAACTCACTTCGGTTTGTTTCCGCAATGTTGTTAATCACAGTAAAAGTTTCGTCTATTTCCTTGAAGTAAAAATTTGATTGAGATACAATTACATAATTTAATAAGATGCTTTAATAACAATTTACTGATTTTAATAATTTCATTATTTCGGGAATTTTATATTTGCTAATATACTCATGTTTGTGAAAACTGCAACACCATGAAGGACTTACGCGAGTGAGCTGAAATTTTCAGGAAATGCAAATTAGCGCATGATATGCAAATGATTAGAATTTCAAATCCGTAGCACATGCGTATGCTGAGCAGCGCCCTCTGAACGGCGGATGGATCCGAATAAATAGACGGCTGTAGCGAGGCGTGTAGGGTTATCGGTGGTTATCTGCTAGTGGTAAACGTTAGCTCAATCGTTACTTATGCCTCTTCGACGAAAGAGAGTGAGATTTGAACAACTTACAGAGTTTGAACGGGGAGAATCATCAGCCTTCGTGAAGCTGGATTGTCTTATCGTGCAGTAGCTGCTCTTGTGCCGCGTAACAGCAGAACAGTGATGCGTCTTTGGAAGCAATGGACGGCGAGTGTCGGACAACTCGGAAATCCGGAAGTGGACCCCGAAATGTGACGTCAGCTCGCGATGATAGGCACCTGGTCCGCATGGCGCTGACGGACCGTACAGCTTCCTCTAGACAATTGGCAGCACAGTGGTCAATAGCTACAGGTGTTTCATTGTGTGCTTCATCAATTCGTAGACGTCTGCTGCAGCATGGACTGCGCGCAAGGACTCCTTTACACAGGATCCCTCTCACGCTAAACCATCGCCTCCTGCGGCTACAATGGGCCGCTCAGCATAGGGACTGGCGTGCTGATTGGCAGCATGTCGTGTTTTCTGACGAATCCCGCTTTAATTTGTGGTACCATGATGGCCGCATTCGTGTCAGACGCTATGCCGGTGAACGCCACCTTCCGGAGTGCATTATCGAACGCCACAGTGGACGAACACCCGGAGTTATGGTCTGGGGTGCCTAGCATATCATGGACGGTCTCAATTGCTAAGAATTGTGGGCAATCTGAACAGCAACCGGTACATCAGCGAAGTTCTACAGCCCCAAGCTGTTCTCTTCCTTCAAAGCTTGTCAGGCGCTGTATTTCAACAGGACAATGCCCGTCCTCACATCGCTAGGACTGTTCAATCCTTCTTTGCAACCCGGCAGGTACAGCTTCTTCCTTGGCCTGCGTATTTCCCGGATATGTCGCCGATTGAACATGTAAGGGATTTCTTTGGTCGGCGTCTTGCTTGTGATCCTCTTCCTGTTGCTTCTGCAGACGAACTTTGGGTGCGCATACAAACGATATGGAATGCTCTTCCTCAGGCAGACATTCAAAATTTGTTTGACTCCATGCCACGTCGTGTAGCAGCACTTATTGCGGCTCGTGGTGGCTACACAAAATACTGATTCCGATCTCTTGTTATTGTTTGTTTGCTTTGAACATTTAATAATTTATTTGTACCACTACCACTCAACTGTGTATTAAATTTCATTCAATTATGACGATTCCTTCACGGTGTTGCAATTTTCACAAACATGACTTTATATATTGGGGAAGATATACAGATAAAAATAAATATATGTAAAAGGCTGTTTTCCCATATGTGCTATATAAATTTTATATTTTAGTCACATTACATTTTCACAATCATAAGTGGATTCAGCAGATTCTTTACAAATTAAACAGATTCTTCACAGATTTGAAATATTTAACTGTAAATTAAAACCTGTAACTATGGATAACCTTAGCCATGTTTTAATCCTTCAAATAGCGAACCTACGCCCTTAAACGTGCGACAGTTTTCTCATCAGTATTAAGTATTTTTTCGATAGCGAAAAGGGTGTTGAGAATGTATGCCGAGACTTTCAGAAACAATTTTTTACATCTTTTAATAGTTGAACTGTAACTATATTTTTTATGTTCTTTCAGTTTCATATTTGGAAACTTCGTCGAAATAAATTTGAATAAATTTTTACATATATTCTTAATTAAAATTTAATTAAATATGTTCCATCTTAAATAGCAACTACGATAGAAATAATAAATTTCTAAGATACACGTAGAAACTAAATAAAAGAAAATTTTTATTTATCATAATTAACAATACACTTTCTCATTTGTAATAAGGATGCACTGCCATATCGTTTTACACATACTTTTTTTTATATTGTTTCTTCTAGTATCCTCTAATTACTCTAAAATCCTCTACTCTGTCAAAATACCCACCTATTTTTTTTTTTTTTTTGTTCTAATGCAGCTGGCAAACACTTAGACAGCTTGGTCTTGGATGCCTTAAGGCAAGAGCTGCACAGACGTTACTCACTTTGCATTTCTCAGGGGGCACGTGTAACTTGATAAGCCACGGACGCGGAGTAACAATGCCCCCGCAACGGTACCGAGCGCCAGAGCGCTAGCCACTAGGCCATTCAGGCCCTAATACCCACATATTATGTATTTGTATTGAACATGAAACTTCATAAAAAAATACGAATGGAACATAACTGTAAGGATTTTAAAAGGTAAAATTTTTTTCTACCAAGGCATTTTAATGAATACGTTTAGTTTACCATGAATTTTAATACAATAATTTGATGCTTAAATGTAATAAGGAAATATACTACAGCAATCAAATTTGCATAAGATACACAAACATATCGATAATCAAGAGAATTTACCTCAGGAGTAAGTTCTTTAACCTTAGATAATTCCGTCAGAATGTCGAGAACAATGTGAATATCTGTCACACTTAAATGAACTGGTCTGTCTGTCAGTTGTTGTAAATTTTGGATATATACTGGTTTAGGATCATCTCCGAATTTCTATAAAAATTTGTAATTTATAAATATATTTGCATTAAACTAATAAATATTTGATATTTTTATGCAATAGTCTACATAAACTATTAGTTATTTTTATTAAACAGAAGATCTTTTTTTCACATCAGGTACCCTTTCTGATACTTTTTTTCTACCTTTTGTTGTGTTTTATCAAACATAGATTATCTAGAGCAGTCCTTGCTGGGCACAAAAGGAATGTTATTGTTCACTAAAAAAGATTTTCAGGTGCATATTACTCTGCATATGTGTGTCGTGTGAGATAAAACCGAAAATTCTTACCTAACAGGTTTCCACAAGTTGTCACAATTGCAACCAAGTTTCCTTGCTTCTAATCGCATTTTTTTTTTTATCTTAATGGTAGAAACTTAACTTCCATTTGAGACAATATATAAATCAAGCACAAAAACTGTTATAACATTAATATTTTGAACATCACATAAAGATGTTTCAATATTTTATTAGATTAGGTTAGATTATATTAAAAGCCTACTCGTGTCCAACTGACATACAATAAGATGTAAATTCAAATCTGCTGGTGGAGTAATATATTGTAATCACTGTTTTCAGAAATAATTATAAGAATAAGGATCCCAAAGTTGCCTAGTGGAAATTTATTGAGTTTTCACCTGTATGATCACAATGAAATCACACAGTAACTGTACAATTGCATTTGTATCACCACTATAGCATTCAACTTGTAGCATCATTGTAACATTGAACTTGCATCACCATTGTATCATTGAATATCAATTATTTCAACATTGAACTTGTAGCATCATTTCAACATTGAACTTGTAGCATCATTTTAACATTGAACTTGTATCATTATTATACCATCAAATTGTACTACTGAGGAGAAGAAAATATATATATAGAGAGAGGCAGAAAATATCTATAGGAGAAAAAAAGTACTAGATGATTCCTTCGTATTCACTAGAAGATATCAAATCTCAGATTTGTTTGCCTGAAAATTTACCAATCTTTTTGAGAAATAGAAATTTTTTAAATAACAAAAAACATTAAAATAACTTTTCCAAGTTATTATTACACTCACATTGTAGAGGTTCTTCAATTCTGAAGTTAACTTGGAAGGTGGCATGTTGGGTTTGGAGGAGGGATTTCCCCAATGAGCTCCACCGTAAAACGAACCTGTGCACAACCGCGTTACTGCCAAACCATCTAAAAAAATAACAAACATAATAATTTGATGCTTAAATGTAATAAAATCAGAATATTTAAAAAGAAATTTATGATTTAACTGCTTACATTCATTGTTAAAATAAAGGCTTTTATCAAAGATAATTTAAATTTGTTCCTCACAATGAGAAATATTTTTCACAGTGAATTTTCCATGCTTTTGTATCAATCATGATTGATTAGAATAATGCATTCTAGAATAACTGTTCCTGTAATTTTCATATTTTCGTGATAAATAAATGATTTTTCATGATATTGTAAATAAATAAATTAATTAATAAAATAGGTGAGGAAAATATATAACTAATTAATAATAATATAAAATTCTGTAGCTTGCTTTGTCATAGATCATAGAATTCTATAATGTTATACTCAGATTTAAATTTTACGAATTAATAAAAAAAAATTAACATTAACATTCATTCAAAATTTTGGTACCTTAATACAATACTAACCATTCAAAATATTTGATATCAAAATAATAATTATAATAATAAAAAAATGTTGCATTACTTTTTAATAATTGTGAACACGAAAAAGAGAAACTGCATTAAAAGTATTCAAATTTTATCGTACTCTCACCATCAAGCTATTAAGGCTACTGTCAGTCATTGATAAATTTTCAATTTGTGTACAACATACCTAAACATTTAATTAAATAATATTAATAAAATAAATTTATAAGCTCTGTCTTGTAAAATTTTGGAATAGCTATGCAATGCAATGATGTATTTATAAAGGTAAAGTAAACCATTTTTTAAACTCAAATTAATGATAAAAAGGAAATGTATCTTGAAATCGGAGCACGAATAGCTGCAGGGAATAGCTACTATTATGTACTACAAAAACTGTTAAGATCATTCTTAAATAAAAAGTTAAATATTCTCATATATTCATCATCATTATAAATGTTTTACATGTCTCTGAAACATGGACTATGAGAAAGTGTGATGAAGAGTTATCGAGAGTATAAGAGACAAATTTTTAAGAAAGGTTTTTAGAGAAGTATGTGAAAGCGACGAATGAAGAATTAGAAGAAATAAAGAGATATATAAGAAAGTAACAGGGAATAAGATATCGTTACGCAGATAAGGAGAATCAAACTCCAAATTCATGTATGGAGAATGGAGCCAAATCGAGCAACAAAAAGACTCTTTAAGGAAATACCCCAGCGGATCTAGACCCACAGGAAGACCAACAATTGCATGGGAAGATCAATACAAAGAGGACTTGAAAATACTGAGAATTACTAATTGGAAAAAGACATAGTCGTGTGGAATGGCGAAAAGTCTTAAAGGATGTCAGGGCCCTTCAAGGACTGTAGCTCCAGCGTTAACTACGCAGTTAAGGTTTTTTATTGTCACACAGGTAAGGAGAAGAAGAATCCAACGGCAAGTTCATGTATGGAGAATGGAGCCAAATCGAGCAACAAAAGACTCTTTAAGGAAAACTCCAGCGGATCTAGACCCACAGGAAGACCAAAAATTTTATGTGAAGATCAATACGAAGAGGACTTGAAAAAACTGGCTATCACTAACTGGAAAAGATAACTAATCGCGTGGAATGGCGAAATAGTCTTAAACGATGTCAGGGCCCTTCAAGGACTGTAGCTCCAGCGTTAATTACGCAATTAAGGTTAATTATTGTCACACAGATAAGGAGAAGAAGAATCCAATGGCAAGTTCATGTATTGAGAATGGAGCCAAATTGAGCAACAAAAAGACTCTTTAAGGAAATACCCCAGCGGATCAAGACCCACATGAAGACCAACAATTACATGGGAAGATCAATACCAAGAGGACTTGAAAAGACTGAGAATCACTAACTGGAAAAAGACAACTAGTCGCGTGGAATGGCGAAAAGTCTTAAAGTAACTGTCAGGGCCTTCCAGGACTGTAAAACCAGCGTTGATAATTACGCAGTTAAGGTTAATTATTGTCACACAGGTAAGGAGAAGAAGAATCCAACGGCAAGTTCATGGAGAATGAAGCCAAATCGAGCAAAAAAAAAGATATTTTTAATTATATTATTTATTATATTATTTAAGGAAAGCCCCAGCTGACTCTAGACCAACAATTACATGGGAAGACAACTTGAAAAGACGAATGGAATGGCGAAAAGTCTTAAAGAATGTCAGGGCCCTTCAAGGACTGTAGCTCCAGCGTTAATTACGCAGTTAAGGTTAATTATTGTCACACAGATAAGGAGAAGAAGAATCCAATGGCAAGTTCATGTATGGAGAATGGAGCCAAATCGAGCAACAAAAAGACTCTTAAAGGAAAACCCAGCGGATCTAGACCCACAAGAAGACCAACAATTAAATGGGAAGATCAATACGAAGAGGACTTGAAAATACTGAGAATCACTAATGGAAAAAAAGACATAATCGCGTGGAATGGCGAAAAGTCTTAAAGGATGTCAGGGCCCTTCAAGGACTGTAGCTCCAGCGTTAATTACGCAGTTAAGGTTTTTTATTGTCACACAGATAAGGAGAAGAAGAATCAAACGGCAAGTTCATGTATGGAGAATGGAGCCAAATCGAGCAACAAAAGACTCTTTAAGGAAAACTGTAGTGGATCTAGACTCACAGGAAGACCAACAATTAAATGGGGAGATCAGTACGAAGAGAACTTGAAGAGACTCAGAATCACCAAACTTGAAATAAAAAGCAACTAGTTGTGTGGAATGGCGAGAAGTCTTAATGGCAGTCAGGCTCCTTCAAGGGCTGTAGCATGAGTGATGATAATAAGTAAATTTGTACAAACATAAATTAATTAAAAATTTGAATATGAATAATAATAAAAATTACTAATAAGCAAAATATTTATATATATATATATGCATAGAAAAACTTTATACATTTTCTAAAAGAAAATTTAATATAAATACAAAACATTTCCTTTGAGAAGAATAAAAAACCTGTTAATTTATTTATGATTATATTTTTTAACCACGCACACACACACATATATACCAGTTGGGCTGAAATGTTCGTAGGCTAGCATAGAAAAATTTTGAATAAATTTTTTTTTTTTTTGATAGAATTTAATTTTATTATTCAATATAGTTGCCTTCGAGGGCGATACAACGATTATAGCTGTCATACAATTTTGCGATACCATTTTTACAGTACGATTTGTCTTTAGTCTCAAAATAGGCTTCATTTTCGGCGATTACCTCTTCATCGGAGCGCAATTTCTGTCCAGCGAGCATCCTCTTGAAGTCTGAGAACAGGAAAAAGTTGCTGGGCGCCAGATCTGAAGAATACGATGGATACGAAAGCAATTCGAAGCTCAATTCATGCAATTTTGCCATCGTTTTCATTGATTTGTGACATCGTGCATTGCCTTGATGAAACAGCACTTTCTTCTCCTTCAAATGAGCACGTTTTTTGCGATTTCGTCTTTCAAACGCTCCAATAACGCTACGTAATAGTCGCTGTTTATGGTTTTTCCCTTTTTAAGATAGTCAATGAATATTATACCATGCGTATCCCAAAATATTGATGCTATAACCTTGCCAGTCGACTTTTGCGTCTTTCCACGCTTTGGAGTCGGTTCATGACGTGCAGTCCACTCGGCTGACTGTCGATTGGACTTCCGGTGTGAAATGATGGAGCCATGTTTCATCCATTGTCACATATCGACGTAAAAATTCGGGTTTATTAAGATTGAACAGATCCAAACATTGCTTAGAATCATCAATTCGTTGTTGTTTTTGGTCGATTGTGAGCTCGCACGGCACCCACTTTGAACAGAGCTTTCACATATCCAAATATTAATTAACGATATGTCCAACACGTTCCTTTGATATATTTAGGATCTCAGCTATCTCAATCAACTTCACTTTACTGTCATCAGAAATTATTTTGTGGACTTTTTTGATGTTTTCGTCTGTAACAGCCTCTTTGGGGCGTCCACTGCGTGCATCGTCCTCGGTGCTCATTTCGCCTCGTGGAAATTTAGCAAACCACTTCTCTACGGTTGATTTTCCTGGTGCAAAGTCAGAATAATGTTTATCAAGCCAAGCCTTGACTTCAATAGTATTTTTTTCGCCAAAAAGCAATGCTTTATTAACACACGAAATTCCTTTTTATCCATTTTTTCAAACTAACAAAAGTTGCTTCACTAAAAATGCTACAAATCACATACTAATAGTGCAACAGCTGTCAAATTTATTCACGTGTCTTTTGAAGGTTAGGGCTAACTAAAAATCATATGGATTTAATACTAGTAGTGCCATCTATGTGCCAGCCTATGAACCTTTAGCCCACCTGCTGTATATATATATATAATATTATTGTAATTTTTACAAATTCAATACATACTAAACTATGACCAATTATTAAGTTTAAAAAAACTTTCTTTTAATTTGTATAATATTGTATATAGTTTTTTTTTTTTAATTTTTAGCAAATATAGACCCGTTTTTTTACTTTTAGAAGACCAGGCTTCTACTGGAATGACAACTTCTCCAATATTTGCAAAAGGCCATGTTATTTCTTTTGGTGGTTCTCCAGGTACCAGCGTTGTATCCTGGTAACACCCAACTAAAACCAAAGAAAAATTAAAAAAAAAAAAATTTAATTTGAGTCAAAAAATTAATTTCCAAGACAAAAAAAAAAAAATCAAGCTGGTTTGATTTTTAAATAAACTGTAATAAGCAAAAAATTACTAATTTTGGTGTTTTTCAACAATGTTAACTGAAATTTATACTAAAATTTTAACTTAAAAATAATCCTCTGACACATTTATCAAACTTAGTATTAAATTTGATTCGTAAATCAATGTAGAAAAAATTAATCTTGTTACTTTTGTTGTCAGAGCAGAAATTTATCAATTAATACAAGCCAATAATTTAAATGTAATCTCTGTATACTTAATTAAATTGACACAATTTAAAATTTTCATTAATGCACAAATTAAAAACTAACATTAGCCTTAACATTAATTTGGTTGGATCTATTTTCAACGAAGTTTTAATTTTCTTTAAAAATATTTTCATATATATATAAAGGGTGACAATAATTAAAATTCTACTTTCAAAATGCTGTAAAAAAAAGGACCATTCGTCACAATGAGTTCAAATTTGAACTGAAGGTACTTGAAAAGTGGGAAAAGGTATGGCATTAAAAAAAAGTTCCACTGATTTTTCATCCAATTTGGACTGATCTTGCCGTGGTGGATGGGATTTCCATAAACAGTGTCACAACAGTGAATGACTTAGAAGCCCTTTTTTCTGCCAAAAAAACCTAAACAATTAAGCATATTGAACACTACAGTTGGTTTAATGTGCAAAGGTCAAATACATTGTAATTTCGATTCAAAATAGCACAGGCAGCCGAATTCATTCTTTATGCTGCTAATAGCTCCATTTATTAATACACTTTGAAACTTATTTATTTTTTTTGATGCCGTATCGTTTCCTCCTTCTTCAGGTATCTTCAGTTCAAATTTGAACTCATTGTGACGAGTGGTTCTTTTTTTTTTTTTACAGCATTTGGAAAGTGGGACTTTAATTATAATCACCCTGTATATACGTATTTAATTTGAAAATATACATGCAAAGATTTTTATTTACTCACGTGTACTATACAAACGAATTTCATGTATGTTAATTCCTTTCGAATTCGTCCATTTGAGTATTTGATGGTAATGCGTTTGGTGCACGCTGATAGTTTCATTATTTAAGTAATCAAAAATAAATTCCAGTTCATGCTGATCTTCCACAAGGTCTCTATCATATGGTGTACGTGGATGAACGACCGTTTGGACGAACAAATAAAACCGCACCTCAAGTCCTGACCTGTTGAAGCAGACGATAAAAGTGAATAAATCAATCAGAAAAAAAATCAGAATTTATATCAACAAGTTCTTAGAAAACAAGTAATATATATAAAAAAAAAATTTTTCAAGTCTAGTCCTACTTTTTCACTATATTGCAGAAAGTCAAATAATAATAATAATAATATAATTTTCATTCATTTTTTTAAGTTTTTCTGGCGCCATCTATTGGTAGATATATGTAACTAAAAGCTAAAATTAATTAACTAAATTTAATTATTGAATTAATATTTGAAAAAACCTGCATTAACATTCAGTGTCATCCACTACAAGTTCAAAAAAATGCATTTGAACTCGAGTGGATGAATAAAAAGTATTTTATGAACGATTGAAAATTTGAACAAGATATATATATAGGGAGAGTGTGAGCTAATAGAAGGAATTGAAAAAATGCAAAGATGGCAGAAATCGTTGCCGTAAGAGTTCTCTCGCACGCCAGTAAAGCGCTGTCTCCGAGTTGACGTCAAGTACCGCACGTCGTTGGAGGTAGTCTATGTTCATTGGATCTGCTCAGTTACATAGGGGCCAGCCAGGGTTCAAAAAAGATTTTAATGCGATGAAGATGTTCTACTAAGAAGTCATGGCTAATCAGAAGACGGAACTGGGCAACAGCGTGTTGTCGCAGATTGCTGGGTATTGTTAAAAGATCTCCAGATCTCCAACGCTTTGACGTAATCTCATCTTGAGCTTGTAACTTGAGACTTTTAACCTTTATTTGTTTGATATATAATTTTATAGAATGGAGTGACAGTGCCGAAGATCTCATTCAAAGTAGTATGGAGCCTCTTTTTGGTAGACAATCGACCTGCTCATTCCCAAAAATGCCACAGTGTCCAGGTATCCATTGAAGTACCACCAGTTTCATTTTTAAAGTCAGTTCTCCCAAATGATGTCGACATTGGGAGATTTCCTCTGATGAGGGTGGCTTGGTTGAACCAATAGCCTGAATTGCGGCTTGGAAATCAGACAAAATAACAACTCCATCGAATCTATCCTCAAAAATCATTCAATATTTCAAAGCAATTCGGATAGCCTCCACTTTTCCATCAATGCCTTGTATTTGTCTTTCCATTGAAATAAAAAGTTCTTAGAAAAAATTGATTTCTATTTGTTAGTAATGAAAATTCTGACCATTTTCTCGATTGACAACTTAGTCAAAAATATATTTATTTAGTCATCAACAGTTACCACTTTTTTTCAGTGGCAAATTTCTATCAGCTTTTCGATGCACTTTTTTTTTTTATAAAATTGTAGTAGATGCGTCGTTTGTTTGTGCAGCTGGAACTGGGTGTGGTCGGGTTGAACATACCCCTTTAATTACTAGCACGTAAACAACACAACATACAATAATTAATACGCAACATATAACTCATTTAAAACATTTAATTATACATTTGTGGAAGGATTCCACCTCTAGCTCTCGGGATGAGAGCTGGTATCTAAGGGCAGCTCCTGTTTTGCCGTAAGTCCTCTCGGGCGAGAGTCTCGATGCCTACTGACGATTTCTTCTGCACGCACAAGGGGCGCTCTTGCAGTGCGTAAGAGGAAACATGGTTGCGTTGGTGGAACCACGGTTAAAAACAAATTTAGTTTATTCCTGGAAAAATCTAGCTCTATTTCAATCCCTTTTCTTGAAGTTTACATGAGTCCTTCTAAAAATATTGTAATCTGTTTGAACAATGTCGTGTGAGTAGGATAAACGAAGTATAATTATCCAGCCAAACTTTTCTATGACAATGTTTGTCACTTTTGCAGCATGGGGTTTGACACTGCTTCTGCTACAGATATCTGCCCACTTCGCGACTATCGCGTGCCCATGATTGGAGAGCACCTCATCATATGCCTTACTTTTCTTAAATGTGTCCCTTTTTGTGTTACTGTCAATGCTTTTCGTGATTATTTTTGATTTCCTTTTACTGTATTGGTCTGCTCGTCGACTAATGATCGAGAGATCGAAGAAGGGCATAGGATAAAAAATATTAGTATCAAAAAGAACTCTTAAAATTTAATTATATTCCCAATGCAACATCACATTTCTTTCCATGATCTAGAGATAAATTTTTGCATAGTCATAAAATGGAAGTTTGCATCAATGTTAAAATTGAAACAAGAAGAAATATATACAAATTCTGATTTTATTAATGAGCTTTAATAAATATTAGCACATTCAATATTGAAAAAAAAATTTAAGTTTTGTTTATTTTCACAAAAAATTAATTAATTTCAAAACATTTTAACACTGAATTTTACTTACTTTCGCTCAATTATATCTGTTACATATGTATTAGGTTTTGGCAGGAAGTCAAATAGTACGTCTTGCAATTCATCTTCATAAATTTGTTTTTCATAGCAATTTTTTCCTTAATGCTTAGTTCAACATCTTCCTCATCCCCCCAAGGAATCCTGTGTTGATAAAAGTTTTCCCACATACGTCTTTATCTCTAAATCGAAGGAACAGAAATTTTATAAAAGAAAATTATTAATATTGAGATCTAACAGCTGGGCTGACATGTTCGTAAGCTGCACATAGATGGCGATACTAGAATTAAATCCATATGATTTTTAGTTAGCCCTAACCTTCAAAAAACACGTGTATAAATTCTGTTGCACTATTAGTATGTGAGTTATAGCATTTTTAGTGAAGCAACTTTTTGTAGTTTGTAAAAATGGATAAAAAGGAATTTCGTGTGTTAATTAAAGCATTGCTTTTTGGCGAAAAAAAAAATACTATTGAAGCCAAGGATTGATAAACATTATTCGGAATTTGCACCAGGAAAATCAACCGTTGAGAAGTGGTTTGCTAAATTTAAACGAGGCGAAATGAGCACCGAGGACGATACACGCAGTGGAAGCCCCAAAGAGGCTGTTACCGACGAAAACATCAAAAAAAGTCCACAAAATAATTTCTGATAACCGTAAAGTAAAGTTGATTGAGATAGCTTAGACCCTAAACATATCAAAGGAACGCGTTGGACATATCATGAATGAATATTTGGATATGCGAAAACTCTGTTCAAAGTGGGTGCCGCGCAGAGTTCACAATCGACCCAAAACAACAACGAATTGATGATTCTAAGCAGTGTTTGGAGCTGTTCAATTTGAATTTTTCCGTCGATATGTGACAATGGATGAAACATAACTCCATCATTTCTCACCGGAGTCCAATCGGCAGTCAGCCGAGTGGACTGCATGTAAACACTAAAAATGCTATAACCACTAAAAATGTTATAACTCTCATACTAACAGTGCAACAGCTGTCAAATTTATACACGTGTCTTTTGAAGGTCAGGGCTAACTAAAAATCATCTATTAGGGCCATCTATGTGTCAGCCGAGGAACTTTTCAGTCCACCTGTTATAACAAACTAGCATATATTGATTGACGCTGCCCTGTTTCAATGAAATTAATATTGTTTTATTTTGGCTAACTTATTTAATGAAAATATGAGAAAAAAAAAAAATAAAGACTTTCAAAGAAACATTTTAATTAAAATATACTCATATAATGTTGAACTTAACATTTCACCATCCGAGAAATCCCAATACAATCCTTCAAAAATGGAGTAGAGCTTGGAGATATTTTAATGTCATGAGAGAGCTCAGGCATGGCGTGGTGACATTTTAATGTCATGAGAGAGCTCAGTCATGGTGTGGGGACATTTTAATATCCTGAGAAAGCTTATTCATGGTATGGAGACATTTTAAAGTTATGAGATATCTTAGTCATGGTGTGGAGACATTTTAAAATCATGAGAGATCTTAGTCATGGTCTGGATACATTTTAATGTCATGAGAGAGCTTATTCATGGTGTGTGGGGACATTTCAATGCCATGAGAGAGATTTAGTCATGGTGTGGTGACATTTTAATGCCATGAGAGATTTTAGTCATTAGTTTTAATGCTGAGAGATCTTAGTCATGGTGTGGGGATATTTTAACGTCATGAGATAGCTTAGTCATGGCTTGGAGATATTTTAATGCCATGAGAGAACTTAGTCATGACGTGGATGCATTTTAATGTTATGAGAGAGCTTAGTCATGGTGTGGAGACATTTTAATGGCACGAGAGAAGTTAGTCATGGCGTGGAGACATTTTAATGTCCTGAGAGAGAATAGTCATGGCGTGGAGACATTTTAATGTTATGAGAGAGCTTATTCATGGTGTGGAGACATTTTAAAGTCATGTGAGATCTTAGTCATGGTCTGGAGACATTTTAATGTCATGAGAGTGTTTATTGATGGTGTGGGGACATTTCAATGCCATGAGAGATTTTAGTCATGGTGTGGAGACATTTTAATGCCATGAGAGATCTTAGTCATGGTGTGGAGACATTTTAAAGTCACGAGATAGCTTAGTCATGGCGTGGAGATATTTTAATGCCATGAGAGAACATCATGACGAGAGCTTAGTCATGGTGTGGAGACATTTTATATGCCATGAAGAGCATTTTTTAAGGCATGAGAGAAGTTAGTCATGGCGTGAAGACATTTTAATGTCATGAGAGAAAGAATAATGTCATGTCGTGGAGACATTTTTAATGTCATGAGAGAGCTTATTCATGGTGTGGAGACATTTTAAAGTCATGAGAGATCTTAGTCATGGTCTGGAGACATTTTTAATGTCATGAGAGAGTTTATTCATTGTGTGGGGACATTTCAAGGCCATGAGAGATCTTAGTCATGGTGTGGAGGCATTTTAAAGTCATGAGAGAGCTTATTCATGGTGTGGAGACAATTTAAGGTCATGAGAGAGCTTGGTTAGCACTGAATACCACTAGTGCAAAAGGCGAACTATTTAACAATTAAAATTTTGGTTTTTATTATAAAACAGTAAGAACTTTAACACTATTTTTAAATGTGAACAAAAAAATAATAATTGCAGAGATAAAATTAACTTTTGAACATTATAGCTATATATCTATATGTGTGTGTGTGTATTCATTCATTTTAATGCACTTATTCCTTGAAGTTAATTTACCCAAGTATAACATGATTTAATGATAGTTTACAAAATAAAAGTGCATTGTTTTAATTTTAAGTTTACTCGTTCTAAAGCATATAAATTAATTATTACGTTGTTAACATTCTTAGCTATAACATTTTAAACATAAAATTAAAACATAGATTTAACTTATTAAGTATTTTAAAGACAATCTATTATTATTTAAAATCCAAATAAAACTGATTCGATAATACTACAGAAACTTACAGTTAGAAAATTTTTATAAATTGATTTAAAATAATGTAACATAAATATATTATATAATCGTTTGCTAATTTTAAGCGTGGTGCAGATAGCATTAATTATTAAAATAATATGTAATGTAATTATATAAATGAAATTGTAAAAACAATTATTTAAACAATAATTAATAAAATTAAATAAAAATTAATTAATAATATATTATATAAAATATAATTATATAAGTATATGTATATATATATATATAAATGTTAATATATATAATTATTTATATGCAGATAAAAGCATTATTAATATAATATTGAGGCATTTAAATTGAATTTTTTTAAAAAAAAACTTGTTTCTACTTTAATAAAAATCTAAATATAAATTTTGAAACTGCTCAATAAATATTCAATAAAAATTAGAAATGTTCTGCAGTTCTCAAAAATTCGTTTTAATTTGAAATAAAAAAATAATAACGAATACAAATTGCCAAATATAAATTGATTTATACATTTATTTATGCTATAGAATTAACATCTTAAATTATTTGAATTCAAACCTTAATTTTTAAAATTTTCTTTAAATAAATAACTGAAAGTTTATTACCCGTGATTCTGAATAAATATCTAAACACAACAGAAGAATTTATGTAATTGGTTTCACACCAATAATATCCTTGCAGCTTCAAAGGATTGTCAAAGTATACCGAAGAATCATTCCTTAAAAGATCAATTAATGATAGTATATGATCAGAAAGACCAACTCCGCCCTTTTTCAACAGTGCATAGTCCTTATACCATTTTACTTCACTGTACTCCTTGTATTTTGTTCTACATGTCAGTACAGGTATGTTAACCTCAAACCCCAAGGAACTGTCTAGCATCCATGTAGACTCAGTTATTTCTGTTGTTTCACCTGAAAAATAAAAAATAATAAATAAAAATAAAAATAAAATCTTTTTTTTTTTTTTTTTATTTAAATTTCAGTAAAGAATTTTTTTCAGCTTAACAAATTTTAAATATTATTTATTTTACTAAGCATTTATTATGAAAGTACTTATAAATGGTATGAAATAGTTCATATATAAATCAATAATAAGTTATAAAATCAAACAAAATAAAATCTATTTTAAAAATCTAATTATGCTAAGAATACAAATATGAGGAAATAAAAATGCATTAAATAATTGAACAATTAATTCAGGTTCGAGTCTCAGCGATACCATGGATGTTTGTACACTGCGTAA